>QBDW01000995.1:0-12063 GCA_003261595.1 Maconellicoccus hirsutus
GGTATTAAATTTCATATCTTGGAGTTGCCAACCATAGCGTCTGGTTTTAAAATGAATACTTTTTATTTACGAGGTGCTCGAGTAAAGAGAAATATCGCACCTAACTGTGGTTTTTATGCGATGGCTGATGTTTTATGTGGCGTAATTACGATTACAAAAACTAAGTATGATATTGAATGCAGCAACGCGAATATTTTAAAATTAATAAGTTTGAAAAATATGCCTTCGTGTTTGAAATTCTGTACCATTTTAATTCGCGCTGATTAAATGTTAATTTTGCACTAGGTGATTGAAAACACGTTTCTTCGAATAGCTTCTACTTTGATTTCAATTTTTGGTAATTCGAGTTTTATTTTAGTTATTTACCGCTTTAGTAAAAATACACCGAAGTGTAAAAATTGAAAAAGTTTTTGATTTTCCAAAATTCGTTCAACATTTCTTTTTACAAGGTAATAAACAATAAGTAGGAAAATTGAAATTTCATCAAAATGCGAAAAATCGGAAATATGGGTAGGCAACCCAAATAGCACGAAAGCAAAAAGGTTAAAAATTAGGTAATTCAAATCACGTCAAAAATATTTGGTAGCTATCTAACTCATTATTAGACAGCTCCTAGGAATGGAAAATTTTCAAATCCCATTCGAAGAAAACCTTTACGCCATTAAAAAGACCATTGAACTCTACGATGAAACGCTCATTTTCAAGTTCGTAAATAGGATATTTACGAGGTTAATTTTCGATGCAATTGTTAAATTTTAAACCGCAAAAAATGATCACTCAAAGGATTCAAACGGTTCATATTAGCCATGCATCTTATTACGTAATCACGTTGCACATGGTAGAATTGAGAGAGGTAATAACATAGTAGAATGAAAATCGGACCAATGATCAACATATTTTACAAGCATGCTACATGTAACAAAGAACGGAAATAATATTCCCGCGGCATTTGTGCGATGCAGCGAAGGAAAAAAAATGCTGATTCGACTAATCTTCGACCAGCATCTACTATGAAGAATGAAAATTAAAATTATGTCGAACTTGTATCATAAATTATAAATTACCTTAAAGCGCGTTCTTGATACTCGTTCATAAAATCTTCGCTGTGAATGTAGAGGAGCTTTTTACTTACCCGGAGAAATGTGCGTATATGAAATATGATCATAAAAACTTCACGTTTCCTTGGTGCGACATGCGATGTGCGTTATTGTTTTACAACGTTTGTTAATGTACTTTTTGCGAAGTATCCGAACAATTTCAAGAAAATAGGTAATCTTTCAAATGAACGGAACGTTAAAGTATCATCTACCTGACAACATTTAGTGGAAGTTGATGCAAAAATGCTCTCGTGTTTTGCTGATCAAGGCGCACCGTCTTAAAGTCGTTCCATCACCTCGGGGAAAACAACGGATTTTTTAACGCGCTCATCAACTATCAATTTTCACGCACTTAGGTATTCGTGGCGTTATTTTATCAAAGGTAATATTTTTCTCATGTGTGAAATATTAGCTGGTAGTACCTCTATTCGTGTACGCTGTCTATGCTTCCTCGAGAAGATAAAAATACCACCGATTTTCTTCTAATTCCGGAAAACTCTTGTCAAGAAATTCATCAAATGAAGTGTAAGAATGCTGGTTAATTTAATTACTTGTGATTGTAATAAAGAGATTTAGCAACCGGTGAGAAAAATTATAGGTACGAGATAGCAGTGGTTTAGACTATTGCCTTTACAGTATAAAATGAAGACGGACAAGTACTCTGGACGACGAATGAACTCGTATAACGTAGCCTTAAGGGAAATTCCGATTTCCTATTATAGCATTCCCGGTCAATTGGTCTTCCGTGGCGCACAACGGAATCATAATTTCTATTTTTATATTACCAGCCGAGAATTCTTCCTGTTGAATTTAATTCTTTGTGATATAAAAAAAATAAGGTGTACTGAGGGTTTTGAAAAACTAAAATCATTTCTCTCGTCTTGGATTTACAACAATCGCCCATCGCGAATAAATTAACAATTAAAATAAGCACGCTGGTGTGTGGTGTCATGTACTGGTATGGGCAAATACAACATAGCAAACGAGACAGGCGACAATGTTGACCTAAAAGACATAATGTAACCCACTCTTTCGCAGCTTAACGCCAGACATCGCCAATCCGCCAAAGGTAGGTTCATATGTATATATACGTAAGTCTTACTAGCGAATAAATTTGAATACTAGTCAAAAGACATTTCGTTACTTTAATCTTAGTTCAAATACATTGATTTAAAGTACATTTAGAAAAAGACATGTACTCGTGAGCTGACAAGGGTAGACGAAAAGCATCACTTAATTTGCAACATTTCGTTGTCAAGGTAATCACAAAACGCAGCTCGCTTATCAGCAACATGTTGTTCGCGTTGCATTGCAGCGCTAACAATCAATAAAACAACGCAATTACAGGGTGTACCAAAACAACCGAAGAGGTTTGAAAATCTAGTACGTTTTTCACGATAAAATATACCAACGAGGCTTCGTGTACTCTTTTTTTTTTCACCATCTGGGTACATCGTCTACGTGAACGGAATATGGTGGTATGTTTTTTTTTTCAGATGTATGATTTAATTTTAATCATGAACTCGTTAAGAAAAGTAGAAAACGTTTTTGCAAGTCGTTACAACCGCAATAAGTACGAAGTTGATGGGTAAAGCAAGAGCCAGTTTTATTATTTATTTTATTTTATTTACCTAAAAAAATTACTTTTATGGGAGAGTTCATCGACTTCTATGCCGTCAATCCATCATCCTTTTTTGTATTTAAATACAACACAAAAATCATCCATTTTGTAGTCAAGTTTTACCTACGAATAACATTGCGAGCGAAATAACTTGCGATTTATGAATATGAATCCGAATTTTATTTAATTTATTGAAGAAATAATCAAGCTGGATGCTGGAAAGTAATTGAGAAAATATGGCGAACTTTTGATATTAAGGAACAATTAACGTATTGAAATTATGATGAAAAAATTAAGTAGGCAGTAGTTGGTAGGTATTTAAGTAAGATACTTGACACAATTCGATGCAAAATTTTGGAAGGCAGGTATTAGTAAACTATGAATTTAATCCAATTAAAAAAATGTATTATATTTAGGAACCGTAAATATGACATCGTATAATTTAAATAACTTAATTTATTGATGAATAAATATAAAACATCGAACGGTGCTGTATGAAGATGACTGTGAAGTAACACCGTAAAAACAAACACTCTTCCACGCTCTGTGCAGCTTACTTCGGAATCACGCGCACAATGAAATTAGAAAAATTTACCCAACTTAAAAAAATGCCAACATTCACGGGGCAAAGAATTGCAGCGAAATTGTATCTCCTATTGGAATGCGCGAGTTGAGTTAGATCGTCTGTTGATAGACCGGTTGCAAGCGGTTAGTTTTCGCATTCTTTTTAGTTTGTTTGTCTTATAGAACTAAACAAAGCGCTCTTTTTCATCTTTTTTTCTTACTTCATACCTTTTATTATTTTCTGAATTTAATCCGGCGCGAAAATATGCCGCAGAAACGGACGTTCGTGTGTGCAACGATAGAGAAAAAAAACCAATTCTTTTATTACTTTTATATTTCGTGCATCGTCGACCGTACTAATAATTAATTACATTTTCACGATGAATCAAAAACGTGTGAATTGGACAAACTTTTTTATAACCTAGGCAAAGTTATACGAACACCAAAAATAATAAAATCGTGTACATTGTAATATGCTATCGGTGAAATACTTCCTATATGCTATTTTCGACCAACGCCCGATGGCACTGACCGCTTTAATGTTTCAATAATCATTATAGTTTTTTTTTATAATGACTGAAAAAAAAAAGAAAAAATGATAATTGACCTCATTATTACACGTATACAAGCATTTTATTTGTATTCTGCGAATTTGGTTCAGTTCATAATTTTTCGTCTTTCGGTGGTCAAATTATGGTGAACTGATGAGATGCAAAATGCATCTAACAGGTTATTTTTAAATACGCTTGCTAACAAGTGACATCGCATTTGAGGTATCTGACACACCTTATTCGAGCTTCCTTGCAAATGAGTATAATTAAAATGATTTCCCTTTCAGCAGCGTCCTTTCGTTGGCGCAGTACGTGCACACGTACCATTGCGATAATTTGTAAATCTACCAACACTTTCGTTACATAATTCTTCATATTCTTCATAGTTTATGTGAAAATTCCAAAGTTAAACAATTCAATCGTGACATTGCTCGCATTTATATGAACTCGTACTATTAAAGCATGAAGGAATTCATCTCACTTTTCACTTTTTTTTTCTATAACAAAAATAAACTTGTTAGCGCCGAATTACTGGCAATTAGACAATACTAGTTTTGTCACCCTCGATTGCATAATCGAATCTATGTTACGGAAACCACGCGTAGGTGGTTATTCTGGCAGACTTCGAATCAATTCTGAGGTGGTCGACGAACGCGTAGAGTAATTGAAGAAATATTCTTGTATCGTTTGAATGTTTCGATAAGTTTTATTCAAGTACTAGGTTATTATCTAAAGGTTATACATTACTCGATGCTCTTCCTCTTAACCATAGTCTTGAAGGTAAACCTGAAATAAGGGCGATTTTTGAACATTACCAAAATCAACCAGACAATTAGCCTTATGCTTTATTTCGCGTTTTCTGAATTCTCGCTTTTTACTAATTACCTGTATAGTGGTAAAAAATTATATTAATTCTTTGATTACTCAAGAAACCTTGCTACAAAGCCGGCTATACACTATTCGTGAAAACTGACGAAACGCGAAACGAAATCGCGAAAACGCGAAAAACGAATAGTGTATAGACGACATTTCATTTCGTATTTCGTCATTTATTTTTCGTTTCGCGTTTCATTTCGTGTTTCGTTGTTTTCGCCAGCCGGTCGGTATTTTGACGAAACGTCAAAGAATTTTTTCGTGATATACACTTATCGTCATCTTTTCTGCGTAATTTGTTTATTTTGTTCATTTCTTTGCGTTTTTACGTATGAAACTAGCGATATTGCGAAAAGTGTATAACGATTTGATTCGCGATTCGTCTTATTTTTCGCGAAATGACTCGCGAATATGACGAAACGCGAAACACGAATAGTGTATAGCCGGCTCAAGAACTCCTCGGTGTTGATAAGACATATTGGGTGTTTGTTGAAACCCTGCCAGTCAGAGATGCAATATCAGAAAAAAAAGTTATGATGGCATTGTACAAAATCGTAAAACAAGTTTTTCTGTTGAATAATTCATCTCAATTTGTGTAAAAATCGTCTTAAACGTCACACTTATAAAATTAGTAAATTTTGATTTAAAAAAATTTCGTCAAAAAACTAAAAAAGTAATTATACAATTTTTGTACTTTATCCTATTATGACTTTTTTCAACTTTTTTAAGATATTGGTATCACTGCTCTGGCAGGGTTTCAAATAAGCACACCCAGTACTGATAAAAAGTTGATTGCTTATCTGAAATTTACATTTTTTTTAATATTTGAGGTTTAATATAATGAGGTACATTTCTGACAAAATGTAGTAAATAATTCGAATCGAAAAATTTACTAGGAATTTATAATATTTCACATCATTGCACACTTTACCTATATTTGTGATCAATGACGAGAAATAACCCATTAAATGGCAAAACTAACGGATTTTTCAAATTAATTACCACCTATGAACATCGATTATTGGATCTGCAAAAATATAATAACCTGTTTTATTTGACCTTCTTACATCCGACTGACCGACCGACGTCTGTTAAGTATAACACGCCCGAGATGTCAATGATAACAGCGAATTTACAGAATGGCAAATTTTCTATGAAAACTTACTTCAAATGGTATTTCCCGTTAAATGAATATATCTGAGTAATATCGTAGATTCATCTCAATAATAATACCTATTTCACATGGAAGATATTATTGTGTTGAAATCAAGTTCCGAAAATATACTCGTACTTTTTTTTCATCTCACCGATGAATATCCGTACATTGTATGGCTACGATTTGCATCAATTACGTTATCGGTTTCAGTTGGCTAGGTATTGTAAAAATTACCTAGTAATGATGGGTGCCGAATGTTTGAACGTTACCACATTTTTTAGCACATCGAGCTTGGCCGTGTGAAATCATTGAACAAGAAGTTTGATGGTAAAAAAAAGGATATGTTTTACTTAAATTCGTGAAAATTTACAATGATTTTTTTTTTTCAAGGAAACTTGGGTTTTTGATTAAGACGCATAGATTAAAATAAAGTTATGTAAATGCTTTTGGAATTTTTCCGAATCGAAATTTACTATACGAATAGGTATGTCTTCGGTGCTTGACGTCTAAAATTTTCTTAGAAGTACAATTCTTGTTTTTATTTTCCATTGATTCAGATTTCCAAGCATCGATTCGAATTAAAAATAATTGTTCGTTACATTTCAATACACATTAATTGACAGCATCGTTGCTATGCGTGAACTTCGATTCGAGGGTATCCTCACGTAGACATTTTCTGCGAAATATTTCTCAACATCGAAAGCTTTGCTAAACGAATTTTTTTCGACAAAATCATAGTTCCTGCAATAAGTAGGTACGATGATTGTTTTCTTAAAAAATTTCATGGAGCAGTAGACGCTCCTTCTCAGAATTATTTAAATATCGTTTGCCGAAGAATTCTCGTGTACAAACCTATATATGCGTTTAGTTTAGCAATCGAGTGATTCGTCGTACCTTTTCATATTTTTTAGTTGACTGACTTTAAGGTATAAACTTTCTTAGAAGTGCGTCCGATGAAAAACAACGTTGGTGAATTTCTTGGTAATTAAGTTCACCTATTTTATAGGACTTGAAAAATGCACGAGTGACTCATTGCAAAATTATGTGGGTATTTTGTAAAAAAATAAATTACCTCTAATAGATTTTATATTTTCTAACGCGAGATTGCTTTCTAAAAAAACATACATGATCTATTTAATTTGGGAGATGGTGCGAAAGAAAGAAAAAAAATGGGTGGTTCAAGGTTATTCGTTTTTTAAAGCATAAATTCATCGTGAATATTTGCCTACATTAGCGGAAGCGGTCATATACCTACATTAAATGGAAAATGAAAGCAAAAAATTTCTTCACTTTGATGCCTACTGCATGCGATTGGTGATGGTTAAATGATGCAAGCAAAAACTTCTGAACAAGTGTAGGCGTAAATGAGATAGAACGAATGGAAGATTTTGATGAAATACATTTTTCTCGAATCGATTATCTATTATTACAAAAATCGGCTAAGATAATAAATCATTTTAATTACCAATTGCATGTACTTATAAGTTGATAAATTTTACTAATGTACAATGTTATGACCTAGTGACTTTTTTATATGCATTATAAATCGCATCGGCTTAAATATTCCACGCATGTACTCGTACACATCGAAAAGCGTACAAAAAAATAACTAAAACGTGTGCTCGATGATGCGAAAAGACAGAAGAACACTGATCAAAAATATAATACGTTTTGTTAAAAAGGTGTGGAATTTTTGATTTTTTTTTCTTTCGCTGCAACAGTACGAAAGAAAAACAGCTTTGGCGAGTTTGTCGGGTTCAATGATCACATTCTCTTCACATGCGATTATGGTTCATTTACCGCCTTTACAAAAATAAAGTCAATGTTTGCTATAAAAATAACGATAAAAATCTGTATTAAAATGTACGTGATTTAGTTGCTCTTTCCAGTCGATATGCATTATTGTCAATTAAAAAGCAACAAAGTAAGAGATATTCGTTTTATTTCCACTGCGTTATGATCGCGGTTACCGTTGGTACTCGATGACAAATGGCCGTCGCGAAAATAATTAAAATTCTGAACGGTTTTACCTACTTACATACGTGACCCCTGTAAATAACACCCCCTCGTGCATTTTACTAAATTACTACTCGTTAATGCGTAAAGGTCTCCCTCGAGCTGTCGCGTTTTTACTCTTTTTCGCGTCAGCCTTTTAATGGCATTTTCAAACACCCTCGCTAAATTCGTCATCTACACGGATTATATATTCATTAAAGCCTGCTGTTATAACGCGACGTTCCCAAATTCGATTGACCCGTTTGTGAAACCGCGTCTCAAAGGCCCAAACAAACGTGGTTGCAAATATTTATATTAATTCGCGGCGAAACAGGTTTCGGACACGAGTTACAGGTCTAAATGAAATATTTCACTGGGATGTTCGCAAAGTGAAGTTTAAAAACCACTACCCTTTGATTTATTGCCAAACAAACAAAAGGTAGTAGCGGTGACAGATGAGTACCTCGTGATATATCACTATTACCGCATTTCTTCAAACCGAATAGCAGACTTTTAAGCCATTATAAAAATTATTGCATAGGTTCAGGAATAGCAACGTGTTTTTCGCTATATGACCCGCCGATATTCGATTTTCTTAGTACTGCGCCAAAAAGGGAAAAAATAAAAGAGGGTGTAATACACTCGCACAAACACGTATATCCAGAGGGAGCAAATCTATCAAGATATTGCCAAAAACTACGAGTTGAAACTGCTTTTATTCGCACCGAAGACCGAACCAGAAAAGGTCCCTTCGTATACGTGAAAATCGAAGCACGAAAACGCAGTCAAAACATCATCATCTATGTGATAGTAAAACTATACGAACGACATGGAAAAAAACGCGCAATCAACGCCTTCATCTCTGTATTAAAATTATAACGAATTAAAGCAAACCTAGTAAAAGCACCGTTAACCTATAAAAATACTCATTAAAAAACAACATAGGATGAAATGATTATTCGCATATATTCAAACAAAATACCTATAATATGGGTAAAGTAAACTGAAACCGCTTCATTAAATTAGACTCAAGTTTGAATAAAAGTCAACATAATTACACCATTAGTAGGCCTACAGAATTGCAGTAATCGTCGATAATACTATCGGAAGTGATTTGCTCGTTTTAGAGTGCATAGAAACTATAAAAATAGTTCCCTTGCACGTTGCACCTAACGCATATTCCGATTTATGAACCAGACTAGCGGAAAATTCAATGAGATGACAGTTTAATTGTAGATTTCATTATATCATTTTAAGAAATATGGTCAAATTAAACTCATTTTAATATCAACGTCACGCTTCTTAACTTTGAAACAAAAAGTAGTTGTACAGATAAACTTCATAATACGTAGGTGAGTTATAGTCAAACGAAATCATAAAAATTTTAATGTCCATACGGTTTTCAGGTGCATTTGATGAAAAAAAAAAAAGTTCCATGAAATAGAAACCCAACCGTCAATTCGAACAGAAAATTGGACCCTACCTGCGAAGCTCAACTAATAATATAACATTGTTGTGAAAATAGCAATACTCTAATGAACGTTGCAATGAAAGGACGGACAACTAAGACGTTTCGATCTAAAGAGAGTATAATGTGTACATTATTTTTCAACAATTATTCAACGTTTTGACATTTGAGTAATTTTTTTTATAGCAAAATCAAACCTTAACCTAACTTCACTTCTCTAAGTTATCTTGCATCTGAGGGATTTTTTGTAGCAAAATCAAACCTAACCGAAACTAACCTCTCTTCGAGGAGATAACAAGGTCTGAGTGATTCCTCTTTGAAAGGAACCAACCAACACTAAATAAACTGAACATGATCATACAGCGCCAAAAGTCTGCTCTTATCACAATAGCAACTACGTCATACAACGTTGCCATTATTAAAATTTATAGTTGAGCTTCGCAAGCAATACCGAAAATTGATATCAGCAAATGGTCATTCTTGGGTATTTCACACGAACTGAATAATTGAAAGGTAACAAAATAAAGCAAAAAATCATAATAAAAGCTATAAAAATATCAAATTTTCAATTGAAAAAAATTGATTTTGAATTGAAAAATCAACAACGTATAAATGATCCTAACTGATGGTACTTCCTTCAAAAGTACGTGTTACTTTCGCTCTCAATCAATACGCCGGAACTCATTTAATTAAAAAAAAATCAATGTCACGTTACAAGTTAGAGATGCGCCAACTGAAAAATATACGTAATTCATTAATAAAATTTTAATTGTGTGCGGAATTTGATTGAGACTTAAATACTCGTTAAGAAGTAACGGTTCATTACGTATATGATACGTAAATGTATCCAGGTTCGTTTTAAACGAAAGTAATTCGGTTTTGGAAAGAAAAGTGATTAAATTCGAATGCTTACGGGAATTAAAGTATAATTTATTTCCCGATGGAATTACTACGTTTTTTTTACCCATCAAAGTTACATCTCCGCGATGCAATTACGAGTGATCGACATCGTGTGTAGTGTTTTTTCCAAATTGCATTCAGGTACAGCTAATCTCACCCTCATTTTCTCGATCATTATGACAAAATAATAACGTAATGCTATTCTGCGCATTGCACGCCGGACCCTAGTTTATCATTTTTTTTAATGCATTCAGCGGCGAGTTATTGCGTAACTGCGAACATTTTTCAAATGCAACGTCCTCGTTATTTACCTGTCATTTGTTGTAGTTCGTATTGTAAATTGCCGCTGTACGTATTTTGGAAACAAAAGTAAGCACGAGATTGTATAAATTTAATCTCATATACAAGAAAGTGAACATCATTTTAAAAAGGCCCGTTTATAAATTCTCAGTGATTAAAACTGAGTTATGTAGTATTCGCCTTATATGCAATACGTAATTAGATGTTTAATCTCAACGTAACATAAAGCATCACAGTCAACACTGAATTTACAAAAAAGAAACAGCGAATAAGGTTGTGCTTTGAAAATAATAGTTTTTTCATTTTAAATTCGCGTTCATCAATCGAATGTTCTTGACTGGCAGTACGTGCTGGAAAGATGAAAAAGTACAAGTACCTACTGAAGACGTGTTTAATTATAGACGATTTTTTTTTTCATTGCAATTGCTCATATCGATATTTTTATATGGTAATTATCATTTGTTACATCGTAATATTACTACAATGAATACAGAGGTCAAGTTCAAAGCATGCCGGCGGTCGGCCAGCGTTATTTTGTCCTGTTTAGCGAATATTTACGGCGTACGATTAGGCAATTTGTCATACACAATTAAATCGTGCGCTGCCATAATGGCAACTTTGTACGGTGGTGTCTCGGCGTAGGTATCTGCAATAAAATCTGCATAACACTAACTTCATATATTTCGTCGAGAGTCGTTTAAATTACGCATTTATCTCGTCGATTATCTAAGCAGATTCAGTTGTTAGCTGAAATAGACATGCACACGTACAATCAACCCACAACCGTTTCGCAAAAATTTTACTTGATCCCTTTGTATAGAAGGGTGGCTCCAAGCTTGGTGTTATATACAACTGGAAAAATCTTATTACAGTAAGGTCGGGGTTTTAGACTAGCCTTTGTAAACGCAATCAGGATTGCAATTTTACAATATTTATTTTCGTTCCTATGAAATTGAATTTCGTCTGTTAGCAAGTTGTTATGTAGGGAATACACGGTAAATGTTTTTTCTTCGGTATAATAAGGTGGAGCATGTAAGGTAATTCATAATAAATTGTATTTTTTCTTCTTCTTCAAAAAAATGTATTCTAATTTCTAAGTGAGTGAACGATACCTACTGGTTTCTTGTTTGGGGATTTCTCTTTTCATTTTTGTGAATATTGCACAATAACTAATTACAAGTGTGTAATAATATGAAAATAAATTCGAAATTCATGGTTTACAAGATTAATGGGAAGAAAACTTGATGCTATTACTTAATTGTTTTGGCATTGGCATCAACCAGCTACTCATTTACTTGATTTATTTGAATTTGAAGGTACCATATCAACTACTAATATTTAATATTTCGATAAATCGACACGATAAAATTCTATTATGTATTTCGATTGATCAACGCTCGCAATGAAAACATTGATGCATATCTTGCAGCCGAACTGATGTAAAATTATAATGCTCAGTTTCACCCATAAATATGTATCATATTTATATATATTTTCAAACTTCTCGCAAATGTGAACGAAGCCTGAAAACGTGATTG
>QBDW01000998.1:0-29101 GCA_003261595.1 Maconellicoccus hirsutus
CTAACGATACCTCTTGGAAAATAATTTTTTACTATCCGGAACGAAACAATTACATCTCAAAAAGTATGTAGTTGTTCAACAAATTATTCATATACTACATTTTCATAAAATGGTGATAAATTTGATTTAGTTATGATAATTCACTCCGCTTAATAAGAAGCTAGTTAACGTAAAATTCAACGAAACAATTCGTATTAGTTGTATAATAATTCAAATAAATGTAATAGGAAGTACGAGTTTCATTGTTTGAAGAACTGAAAAAAAAACGACAATTTAATTATTTTTTTCCTCCAAATATTCAACGAAATTAAGTTCCCTACAAAGCTTTTTATTATTATTCACAAACAATTTTAGTTATTTCGTTAAATAACGGCAATAAAAGTAGTTTTTACAATTTTCTCGAAGAAATATGTACAAATGAAAAAATGGGGTAACTCGATTGATCAACGAACCGTGCATTTCCTCATTTTTTCAAGTTCAAGTTTATCGTGTTAAGTTGTACAAATAAAATTGAGGAAATACTTTTACGTGTTATTTATTTTCGGTGTACTTTGTCTGATTAAGAATCCATAGCGATTAACAAATCTTCCGACGACTACCTTTGATGATCTTGACTGTTATATCTAAGATTACTTTTCTTTTCGACAGTGGATATCACTGCACATGGTGTACGATCGATTTATAAGATATAGTGATAAATTAGATTAGCTTGTAGAAATACTTGGAAATCTGAAATGTAAGCAATTAATAATATCTGATTTATGAGAAATTGAGAAGTGAGAAATGCTGCAACATACGGCAGACTTGTCGGAAGTTCATGACGATGATTTACTTACTGCAACTGTACGCCGAAAAACCACAGATTGAAGATAGAAGTGAATAAGAGATGAACTGAAATTTCAGTTCACACTTTGTGGCACTAAATTTAGTCAATAATTTAACACGTATTTCTATAATAAGGATATTTTCCAATTTACGAAACAAATTGATTAAATCGAAATTCAAAATCGTTAATCGTTATCTCGTGTTGGAAATCAGCTGATAATTTCATTGCGTTTTGCCTACTCTTACCGACCGGCGACCATTTATCCTGTTGCCTATTCCGTGCTACCTATTTCACTTGTGGTTTTTTGTTTTTTTTTAATATGGTTAATTTATTTGAAGAAATATTACTGTCGTAATTACTTTCATTAAAACAATATTCAAAAAATTGTATTTAAGAAAGAGAAGAAAAAGAAATGATTATGTAGCGTCATAATTATGTGTATAGCTTATTATATCTTTATGAATGGATAATATTAATCTCTGTAATACACGTACATATTTCTGTTTTCCGTATTAAACTTCAAAGTCGAACCTCTGGCACGTGAATAAAAACTAAAATTAAATTGGTTCAATTTAAATATCTATTTCATCATTGCATCTCGGTAATTACAAACAGATAGATTTTATCAATACATTCTAAAGAATGAGTAATTCATTCAGGTGTAAGAATTGAATTTTTTGCTGAAAAAAAAAACGAAGGAACGTAAATACCGCGAAATTTACATAAGGAAAAACTCGCAAAACTTGGTTTTTCTTTAATAGTTTAGAAAGGTCAATTTCATACTCTAGATACATTCACGAAGTGAAAATACAAATGATTTTGACAGCATTGTCTTGTTTGATGATGACGTCAATTATATTAACCTTTACAGCTTCAACTTACCATCATTTTACAGAATTATTCTCAATTCGTCGACAAATTGACAACTGTTTTAAAAAGATGTTAACCGAATCAGAAAATTGACATTTTTATAAAACATTCCACTATTTGTATTTCATTTTACTTCCTTTCCTTTCATTTTATTGCAATAATTTGGATTTTATGAAACATAGAGTTCTCTTTCATCATTATTTAGAAATAAAGCAACACGTTCATTTTATTTTGAAAGAACGAATAAAAATTGAAAATAGCGATCAGCATTGTACTGAAAAAATATTCAATTTTCTCAGCGCCATTCGGAAGTTTATTCATCTATGCCTATAACAAATTATTTTTTTCATTTCTTTTTTTAAGCTAATACATTAAATTCTTATTCATAGTATGCTGATTCATGCTATCAACGGTTCATATGAAAAACTGAATCGATGAAAAAGCAACTGTTGCTTCTATAGGTTCGATAGAATATGTTTGTAGGTATTTAACAACTCTTACAAAATCGTGCATCATCGGAGAATAATAGAAAGCTGATTTGAAAAAGAATTTTATAATATACGTCGAGTGTTTTAATAAAAAGTAAATGTATATAGAAAATTTCTAAGTAGATTAAAATTTTTAACATGTCATCTCCGTTACTCCGCATGAAAATATCTTCGAAAAATATCGTAAAAAATTACATTTTTTCGTTCACTTGAAAAACATTCAAAAAATATTTTCATTTCAGTTACAAAATGCGTGAAAAAATTAATAAAATATTTTTGAAATATTTACACAAAAAAATTTTCAGGATACATTGTCTCTTAGTTCATATTGATTGTGGCATGCGCAACTTACCAGCTTCGTTCTATTATCACAACATTACTCTCGAGTGAGATTAGAGACGAAACCATCAGGAAATGCGTTGTAGTGAAGATGTTTTTTGAAATTTCGGAGCCGACAGTGTTACATCGAATTCGTATTTTAATGAAATAAAAATAATATAAAATCGTTCATCGTGCTATAGTTATTTAAACGCAAATAAAAATTTTTATAACGATGTTTTCTATTAGTTTTGTGTCCATATGCCCATCGAATAATTCACTTGCTGATATCATCCCAGGTAAATAACGTTTTTAACGCTTATCAGTGAAATTTCATGGAGTAAAAATTTCTACTTTTATGGTTTTTTGTTGATAATTTAATTTTTTTAATATTGTTTTTTATTTACTTTTTTATTTTATTTTTATATGAAATTATTTGGTAATTAACGTTAGTACATTGATATCTTTATTTTTTGATTTTCACGAGTACCTACAATTTTCCCTTACAAATTACAGCATTCTTATTCTTACTACATAAAATTTGAACGAATTTAACGGTTTTTAATCTACATACGATCGTATTGAATTTATTTTTTTGGAAAAAATGTAGATCCATATCTTTTGAATCTTTTAATTCGTAGCATTTGATTGTTGATATAAATTGAAATAGATAGGTACCTACACTTTTTTTTCAGAAAAAAAGTGCATGATATTTTTTGCTAACCGATAGAAACGATAACACGCACTTATAATTAATTACTTGTGAAAACCAAAAAAAAAAATAAAAAAATGAAAAGTCCTAAAATTCACTTTTTAAAATTAAGTTGCATTCGGAATGTAGAATTTTTAATGATACGTTATTCTGATAAATAAATTTAGTTAATAGCAAAAGACAAAAGTCTAGATTTTTTTGCTATTTAACTGCATTTCTTTCTTTACTTTGTATGTGGGTCAATGAACACCAAAACGCCCAGTAGCTGACCCCATATTTTTCGATTTACGATATGAAACAAACTGAAAAGATCAAATATCCTCGTTGTGTCATGTAACACAATATAGAAATCGATACGGAAGAAAATAAACATTGTGTTACTTCGAAGCGAGATTTTTCCGTAGATACCCACGAGAAAATTTATACCTTTCGAGTACGTTTTAAATGAAAAACTTATTGGCTGATTACTTCCTTTTATTTTGTCATAATATTTATTCGATAGAAAACCGCAACACTTTCACAATACGCGTACATGAAACACCAGAAAGTTTTGTCTTCAAAGGACTTAATTATTTAATGACGTTGCAATTTGAAGCAACCACATGAAAGGCTACATTTGCCAGCCTCTTCCAAGTCGTTCCAAGAACAAGAGTGATTAAACTTTTAGCGTTTAAAATTGCGTAATTTTTCCAAGGCGAACTACCCAATGATGATAATTGGAGTTGATATTAAAAGTAATTACGTAGCAGGTAGGTACTGAATGTTACAGTTGACATAGACAAAACAAAAAATTATAACCGGATTATAGAAGAAAAAAAGTGATGTTTTCTTTATTTCACGAATGAATGTTTTTCCGTATAAGATCTTTCACCTTTTCGGAAATATTCGGTAGATATAAAGAACCTTCAAGAGAAAAAAATCCAACTTGAATTGCTACTATAAAAAATAAAACGACAAGTTGATCTTTTTTAATTTGTCAAATATCATAAATAATAACACAATTAACTTATTTCATTTCCCACAGATAAATGTACCTAATATATTTATGCTGCAAGTAAAATTCTTATTTTTTTATCAGGCTATTTTTTTCCACCAAACACGAGTGTATCGCATTTCAATAGAAATTTATAACCAAAAATAAATACTAAAAGGTTCACTTTTTTAATAATCCTCTTCGCATTCTTTCCGTCAAACTATAGAAATAAAACTTTGCTCTTTATTCTTGAAACTTTGATCAATTCTTTTATTCGCAGTAACTGAGTGAAGTTTAGATACTGAAATGAGAGAAAATGTCGCACTTAAATTCCCAATTGATATCTTGAAAGATAAGTTGTAACTTTTATTTTTTTTCGAGGTATTTGCATTATAAAGTTTCTAATTCTCGTCGCTTCGCAGTGTAGTCATTTTGTAACCCAAGTTTTTCATTAGAAGGTCTTAAAACTGATCCGTTCAATAATTTTACGAGTTTCTGTACATACAATATCTACATGTGCGTATCTGCAATTTTAATCGATGAATTCCTCGGAGAGACGCAATGGGTATTTTTTAATTGTTGAGTATTAAAATTAAACAAATTCAAAGAATTGGTTTTTGTTGGTAATGAATATTTGAGAAAAATATAGATGTGTTTTTTCTGGCACAAATGACGATTTCTCAATTTTTAGTTCACATCGTAAATCTCGAAAATTCTTCAAATTTGCATAGCGAAAATTCAGCTCTATTCAGAAAAATAATACGTTATTTTCTCCCAATATTTTCTTCAAGTCATGAAGAAAATATTGAGAATATGTTTCTGTCGTCGCTGAGAAATCGAATCAACTTCTTTACATATCGTTTGAATGAAAGTGTTAAACTTTTGAATCAATTTTTATTTTATTTTCCCTGATAAAAAATACACGTATAACAATAATTCAATGAAATCGGTTGAAAATCGATTTCATAAATTTCGATGCATATTGGCACAATGTATAGTAAACCTTGAAATATCATGTAAAGTATGAATTTAGTTACCTACATGTCTAATCGATATGTGTATGGTTAATCCAATGACAGATGATGAGAAAAATTTGAAAAACTTCCTCGTTAATTAGTGAAGTACGTGATTAAAAGAATAACACAATTAAAAATTGTAACAATACAGAAGTACCTATGTTATAATATTTAAAATATTATGAAAAAATATCATAAAGCTTGTCATAGAATTTTTTTTTCTCTTGTTCACCTTTACGTTGTTTGAATTTTTCAACGTTAAATTATGATTTATTACGATTGAGCAGTAGGTACTTTTGTTTTGCGAAATGAAAGAAAAGATGAATGAAATGCTCTCTGTAATGGAAAAAGAATTACGAAATTGGTTTTTAATTAAAATTTCAATTTTTTTTGTACGGCGAAATGAAAGAAAAAGATTCGTTGAATAATTAAGTATTTCAACGTGTCGAAAAAGAGCGCTTTGTCGTACCGTTCCACAGCTTTGTATCGTAAAATAGTCCATCAATTTTCAAATATTTTTTTCTTCAAAAAGAACCCATAGTTTGTCAATTTTCTTTTACGTACTTTTTTTTATAAAATTAAAATACGTAATTATTTATTTAAAGATTTTGATAATTTAAAATGTAGCCTTTGGCCTCAGAAACTATAGATACACCAATACACGACTCGCTCGTTAAAAAAAATGTAGCGTTATGTTTTCAGGCAAAAAATTGAACTTATAAAACTTTTAAAAATTAAAAATTGGCCTTTTTTTTGTATTTATTTGATTTTTCGGTCTTTTCTCGAATCATAAAGTGCAATGAAGGTTAATTTGGGTCATTTCATTCGGATCAGTGATTCAACAAAAATATGGTACCATTGAAGAGTCCATTCGCTAAACGCCACAAAAAACTTGCAAGTATCGGAAATAACGAAAAATTTGTCTTTTATAAATTCAATCTCTGGAATTTTTTAATGTTTTATGTGAAAATTTCTTAAGCTCTAGTGATTTATAAAAGAAAAAAAAAATTAATAAATTTGTTATAAATGATGGTTCAAGGTAGGTAAGTGGGCTAAGCACCTATACATTTTTTCTGGTTCATATCAAGTCTAAAAAAAAATTTTGTGGAATTCCTTTTCGTTGTAATAATCTTTTACCTAAAAAAATTTTTTTTAATGATTTGTACCTGCCTTGAACGTGAAAAAATTGGCGGATTATTGATAATTATATGAATACGAAACCAATTTACCTATGCTACGTATATTTAAAAAAATCTTGCGAATTTATGCTTTGAAAACGTTAAATAAACGTTCAAAAATGATTAAAATAAAACGTCGACTAAATAAATTTCAAAAACAACACTATTCGCAGAAAATTTAATTTCATCGTTTGATTTATATCTAGAAGAAATGTTTAGCTTTTAAAAGTTTACCTTCTTTTTCATACCATCTCTAATAATTCACCAACTTCTCACGAACAAATTTGTTGTTGTTTCTTTGAAAAGATGAAAATTTCTTTTCCGTTTTCCGTGAGTTTGGAATTTTTACGTCACATGCTCATAACGGTTATTGTAAAGTTGAAATTTTTTTTAGATTTATTGAACAAAAATTATAAAATGATCCATGCATCATATTCGACCAAATGGATAGTGAAATACGTCATTTGTCATATTTTGAATGAGCTTTATAGGTAAACGCGATAAAAATGCCAATGGACCTTGCTAATATAAGTCGCAACCAAATATAAAAAAGGTCGTTTTCCAGGACGAAAATGTCTCAAACGTAAAATACATTATGTTTTCTAAAAATGTCTATCAGCAAATGTTTCTTTCATTAGTTTTGTTTTATCGAAAATAAAATAAACATTTTTACTTGATGTTATTTCAGTGTAATTTTTTCTCATGTTTTTTGTCGGAATTTTGCTAGTGTGTATGTAAAATGCTGCTGTAGACGTAAAAGACCGCGTCTTTCAATAAAATTATTAATGAGTTCGTTTAGCGTTGAATTAAATCAAGTAAATTGTTGAAATATTGCGTAAATTCGAGTAAATTTATGCAACTTTCTATAACAATCTCTTAATTAGGTATTTTGAAAGGCGGATTATCGAGCTCATGTTATGCTATCGTAGTGTAATACCTACGCTCGATTTTTATTTCAAATTTTCCTCTATATTAAAATGCATCAATTTTGTTATTCTAATTTATTCATATGGAAATATATTGATATTAAACTTTACCAACGTGTTTGGTTATGGATTAAGTTTACTTTTCAAAATGACGATAGCTTAATCGCTCTGGTGATATTATCTTTCAAATACACCTCAATTGTACTATCACCCAAATTGGTTTAAACACTGGCCCATGAATCTAAAGGAATTAAAAGCAACAAATTTTTCAATAATTTTGATGAAAATTGGTTCGAGTTTAGTTGTGTATATTACTACCGATGAATATTCGCCTATTTATACAGGGTGTTCCGGGGTAAAAGTAAAGCCTTCAATCCAGTAACTATGCAGCATAAACTGAGTATATATATGCATGTTTGCCTAGCATGTCGCTCTGTAGGACAAACGTGTATGTTTTAGGATATCATATCAAAAAATTGTCCCATTTGATCAACAACTGAAGTTGTGGGATCTTAGAAACTTCAAAATAAGGTCCTGTAATTTCAATTTTTTATAAAATTGAGCAATTTTTTTATGTAATATTCTTAAACATACACTTCTTTATCCTACAGAGCGATATTCCACAATTTTAATTTTCCCAGATAGTTACTGCGATTTTAGTACTTTTTCCTTCAAAAATTGGTATGCAATCCTCTACACCCGTAGTCTCGTTTCAAATTCTGAAATTTGTGTAATTTTTATTGAATTATTCGAAAATTTCTTCTCATAACATACAACTTTGAAAGATAAGTTAAACCTTATCTCTCTTCTATCTTCAAAGGTCAAAAATTATAAAAATTGAAATTTCCAAAAATTTTCAAAATGAAGTAAATTTTTTGTATTTTTAATTCTTAAATGACCACAATTTCTCAAATATGTGAGATAGAGTGGTGAGGTTTGCGGTACTGAACAGGACGATCTTTCCCCCTCCAGAAACACTCGTCACAATTATTGGTCATGAGTGAAGTTTTATATCAGTTTATGAATTTAAAAAAATATCTCTTCATGACCGATTATTCTTGAATAATTCAATAAAAATTTCACAATTTGAAACGCGTTTTTTTTCGTTAATTTGTCATTTATTCACTTGAATATCGACCTGGCCCATAAATCATACTAAAATAATCTACCCGGACAAAATTCTCTTTGTCCTAGAACAAACCACATATTTCTATTTATTCAAATAATTGAGCTATAATTACTCAAAATCAGTGAACAGGAAAAAAAATGTCGAGTGAGTCGCGGCCCCTGTGGTGCGGAGGTAAGGCAAACATACATACATAGACTCAGTTTATGTTGCATAGTTACTTGGTTGAAGACCTTACTTCCACCCTGGGAACACCCTGTACATATACAACTGTATCCTGCTATCAAATATGGGGTACGAAAAGAATGATTACAAATGACGGAAAATACGTAATACGTCACCTATTTAGATGATTACTTCAAGCAATTTCTACTTTCTACCGTTTGAAAATTAAAAAAAAAAAAGAAAAACTTTTCAAGATGTTTTTATCGTGCTAACGAAAAAGTACGGTGACTCTGCGGGAATTCAGGGGTTGAAATATTTCGTAGTAAAAACGAGTATCTTGAATTATACCCCCGGCAAGGCAGATAATTTATTTTCATTTTTTGATAATTTTTCAACGTTTTTTATAACAAAATATACCTAAATGTAAAGATATTTTACACTTTGATCATAGTGGTGTTGCTGAAGAACGTGTTTTCTTTTCTTTGATGTGTAGACTCGACTATTGTTTTAAAGGTTGAAATCGCGAATATTTTCTCATGAATATTCCAAAACGTATCGTGATGAGTTGATAATTAAACGAATGCGCTGGAACAAAGGCATACAAAATATTATTGAAGTTCGATTTTAAATGTCGCCTAAAAGGCATCTCCGTCATTACCATTTTATTTCTTATTTAACAGTTTTTAAGAAGTACTTTGGAAATTTAACGCAAACTCATAAAAAATTATTTTCGTTTCAGAGTTTATTGCATTTGGAAAGTTGTGAATTGAACAGCAACAATGGATAAAAACGAAAATAATGGGTAGTTTGCCGAATTTGAACGAACTTTCTTCAGGATATATTGACGTTGACATTCAAAATGATCTGTTCGCTAAAGCTTTTAAAGAGAAAGGTATTATTGTCGACTGGAATAAGAAGAAAGATCATAAACCCGTATATCACACCAGAAGCCTAAGTACAAATCCAAACTCATGCGTATCGAATATACCATTTCAGAAGAAGTCTAGCTACGATGTAAGTATTGTCGATTGTGGATACAAATCTTTAATCTTGGTTTCTTGAATATTAATGAAATAACTTATTGTTGAAAATTATAAAATAATGAATATATTAGCTCGATGTAGACCCTAATTTCAAGGATTTTTGAGATTGTTGCGTCAAAAATAGGGCATCAACATTATCTAACGTTAAATAATACGATTTAAAAAACAGGCGAACACCCAATGAAGAAAATCTATAGCGTTTAATCTTATTATATAGGAAAATTTTACAACGTTCTGTTGCTTCTTATTTATCGCAATGAAGGAACGCATTTATAAAACCATTTAAACGTGAAATGACTTAATCTACATGCCGCCTAAGTGACGACGCCGTATCGCAAACCTTCCTATATAATATGTTTTCTTATGCAAATGAATTTGCACGAATTTAAACAATATGAGCTGGAAAAATTAAATTTTCCAACGGAAGCTGTGAAATTTTCATTAATCGCAGCTGCGACCTTGTTGATTGGAAAAATGTCAGAGCTTTACCTATCGTAATTTTATCGTTTTTTTTTTTCAGAGAGCATTGTTCAATACCAGACGATCCCGAAGTGTAAGATCAAGTTCGGTTATACCTTGTCATTCGCATAACATGGGTACCTCGAATACTCATAATTTTAAACATATCAGTAGACAAGCTTCGGTTACAAGTTCCACAGGGACATCATCTGTTCGTAAACTAATCGCGGTGGTTCGATCGACGCCTTCTCATTTAGGACCTGTGTACAGTCGACCTCTCATCTGTCAAAATTTCATCGGTTTATGTATATCTCATGGAATATTTACCGTGGCTTTTATCCCCATCGTCATATTACAAGGTTCAATATCAATGTGGTGGCTACCTAATGATATTCAAAACAAGGAAAACGATATCCAAACTTCATTTAATTCCGGATCGCTTCTGTTGGCGGTTTTGTATTTTTTGGCAGCCGTGTCTGCGTTGTTTTCTCCGTATGTTGCGCATAGAATGGGCATAACAAAATGTTTATCTGTGTGTTACGCGATAAGCAGCGTTTTCATTACTCTTCATTTGTATCCGAAGTTGTACTTGTTAATTCCGGCATATATTTTAATGGGATTATCAACGGGACATTTAAATAGCACCAGAATAACGTATCTGATAATGTTGGCGTCTAAATTGAAGTTTGTTCCGAGTGAAGAAGAAGAAAACGAATTTCAAAGCAAATTAGAATCAACGAAACGAGAATCGCTGGTGCTGAAATTATTTCGCGGGATATCGTTCGCAGAAAACGTCGGTCTTATACTGGGTGGATTTATTACCTATTTACTAATTCAATTAACAACCACTTCGTCGAAAAACGAAAAGGAGCAAGATAGAAGTTTAATGAATTTATTTCAAAATGGCAAAGATAATGATCGAATTTGCGGTTACGCATCGTGTCCAAAAAGTTTAATCACTTCTATCAACGAAATGTTCAATAAATCCACCGGAACTTCGACGAAAAATAATCTCTTGTTACCATATAAAACCAGTACTGTTTTGGCTGGCGTGTTTTTAGGCTGTTGCGTTGTTGGCACATTTGTTACCATATTATTTATTCACAGAATACGTATTTGTTTTAACCACGGACCATCCGAAAAGTCGAAATTTGAAAATGTTTTACAAACCGTTACTGCAACTTTTAAGGATTCCAAATTGACTTTTTTAACGCCTTTATTCATTTTCATCGGAATTGAACAAGGATTCATGTTCGCTGATTTCACCAAGGTAAATGAAAGGAGATTAGTGTTTAAATAAGTAGTGAAGTGTTACATCTTATCTTTTCCAAGTTTTATCAAATCAGTTGAAAGCTTTTAAAAAAATATACAAAAAATAGCCTAATTAGATATTTCGCAACCTTTTTTTTTTTTCGTAGAAACGTTGAAATATTTCACCATTAGCGTCAACGAGTTCATTTGAACTTTTGAATTTAAAATTACTTGCTAATTTAGTTTTGAAATAAAATTAAAAAAAAAAAATTCGCCCTCAGAAATTCGGTTGTTGGTAGTACCTAATCCTATCTGATATCTATGTTATGTTCTAAATGCATAAAAAGTGCCTTTTAGTCGTTAATAAAATGAAGAGTTGATAGATTGAAATTTTTAAAAATCGATTTTCCTATTTATTATCATTATTATTATTTTTTTTTACAGTTTTATGTTATATGCGTAATTGGAATTCAAAGTACACCTTTGATTTTCATCAGTTTAGGCTTATTGCAGTCTATTGCGGGATTTACGTTGAGTTTATTGATCCATCACATGCGAAGATATCTCATCATAGGTATGGTAAAATAGCTTTAATTTTCTAATATAATACGAACCTACATTGATGGTAGATAATTTTGTTAATTTACAACAGGTGTTGGTTTCATCTTTCAAGCATGTTTGCTTCTCGTTTTATTAGTATGGAAACCTACAAGCGACGATGCGGCTTTATTTTACGTCATATCAGCAGCATGGGGTGTTTGTAATGCTATTTGGGATACGCTTTCGTTTTGTAAGTGTTAGGATTTTCTACCCCAATTATTCTAATGAATTGTTTTCCTATTATATTTGCATTACATTATTTCTTTGTATATGGTTGTTTAATGAATTGGTATAGTAATGCGGTTAATGAAAGAGAGAATGTTTATACCCTTCATTTGGAAAATTGATATTCAAAGAAAATATGTAACATTTTGCTTTCAGGTTCGTTAGTTTCACTTTTCCCGGATTGCTGGGAATTTCCATTCTCCCAAAATTTCTTCTTCAGATTTTTGGGATTATCTATTGCGTTTGCATATCATGGTTATATCTGTACCTCAATTAAACTTTATATAATGTGCGTTATGTTAGTAATGGCTGTGTTTCCTTACGCATTGTTGGAATTAAAATTGAATTCGAAACAAAATACTCGAAAAAGTTTAGTTCCTGATAATTGGCAACGATGAATTTTCTTATGTTTCGTATTTTAGCAATATTGATTGAACTTTTTGTTTCACTTTGTTGTTTTTACTTTAAATGTTTATGAAATCTTGACAAAATACGTACAATTCTGTAGGTATTTTTGAAAATATCCAATTTGATGTTATCACTCAACGTACTTATCAACGTACTGTTCTGTCTTATATTTGTTTTTTTATGTACGTAATTAAACCTCATATTTTTTTTAAAAAACCCAGTAGGTATAAAATATTTTAATTTTCAACCGATGTAAAAATATTTATATTAGGTATGTGTTTTTGAATGTCAAATATTCAGTTAATAAATACCCGAAATTTGGAGAATTTATTTTACTTGATTATCTTTCAATGAAAAGAGTTGAGAATAGCGTCTGATATCGGTTCTTTTTGAACTTCAGTTTTGACAATATTTTATGAAGCTTATAGAGAATTTTAATTCGATGAGTGTCAATTTAATTATGGCTTTGACGAAAACAGTTTCTGTCACCTATATATTAGTCTTAATTGAAAGAATAGTCCGAAAAAAATTTTGAGGGTAAATTTTACGAATGAATTTTCGAGGTTATGTAAAATCAATAAAGTACTAACTCGTAAAATGGCTTCTTTTGAATTGTCGTTTTATTAGGTAAATGAAAGAAGTAAAAACTATCAACCATCATCAGAAGAAAAAAACAATAGAATTTATAGGGTAAATTAACGTTTTATTATTTCTTAATCAAGCAATGCAGAAATACTTGTGTAATACATGTTACCCATAAGATGAAATATCAATGAGAATGAAATACGATAACTATGTGTATGTCTCGTTATTGTGATCAGTGATCATGATTTGTACAGAATGATACAGAAACTCAAACTTGAAGGAAGTTCCTGTTGACGAGTTTTTATGGAATTGGATTACAATTTGTGTGTTTATTAATTTGTGAAATTATTCGTTGCGGGAAGTATTTATTGAAGTCTTACAAGTGGAAAACTGAAGAAGGGATGTAAGTATAAAATGTAAATTAAAATAAACGAAAACGAAATAAAATTCGTTGTGATTAATTCCTAATTTTATGTAGCGCTAAAAAAATATTTAAGTTTATTTAAAATTTAAATTACGAATTAAAATTATTTAAATTTTTATTTTCACTTTTCAAGTTTCAAGTTTTGTCAGTGGTGATGGCGCTGTGGTAGAAAGCAGGTGTGGCATTATTAACACGCAAAATTCATTTTTTGAAAAATCTGCTGACGTCTGTAAAAACTAAAATGCTTACTGACTGATTTAAAATTCAAAAAATACTCAATAATCTTGCTTTATGAAGCGAAATGTTTTTCCATAAAATTTGGTTCATAAATTACCCGTATTTGTTTACCTCCCATTAAATTCGGACAGAAAACGGAGAGGAATTGTTGTATGAAAATGGTCAAGTCTGTTAATTTTTATGATAAGAAAACAAACAACGTTCCACTGATTACTCTTGTTAGTTTTAAAATAAATTAGTATGTCATTCAATACGGTAATCATGTCTTAGTAATTTTTGTTTTTTATATTATTATTATTTTTTTTGTACTTCTGTGTAGAATGGAAAAAAAAGATGTATGGTCAACTTCAGATATTATCGCAAATCGAAATAGTTGGAGTTTGGCCGCTGATGTTGAATTACTGAAACACTTACAATCGTTATCAGAGGTATGAACCTTTCATGTTATGATTTATTATATTCATTTCATTTCCATCTAAATAGACGACTTTTTATAGAAAATTGTTACCCAAGCAACTTCAACGTTACAATCATTGAATTCGTTCGAAAATGATGTAAATCAAACTTGTATAACAGTTGCCAATGCTAATAACAAGTTTAAGGCTCTATCAGACACTCAGTTTATCGAAAGTAAGGTGCAAGAAGAGAACTTGGAAATCAACGAACCGTCCAACTTTTCAAATGAGGTGCATTTTTAGAACATTTTTCAAAATTTTGTTGGATTATTTATTCGTAATATTATTTCTCTAGACGCCTGCCGATTTTAAAAATGAACAAACGACTATAAAATTGAAACAAGCCTTGGAAAACGGATTTCAAGTACTAGACACGAAATACGACGTATATACAGTTTCTGGCAGTGATACAGAAGACGATGAACCTCAGTAAGGATGCTTATTTTATCACGTATTAGATTATTTTTACTCACTTGTAATTTGCAGGGAACCTCTTCTCAAACCTCGAAATCCATATTTGAGTCGTCGACTTCCTTATATCATCGGTAGCGAAGAATTCACCAGGAATGATAATTTAGGTTTAGTTGATTCTTCGTCCTCCGAGGAAGAGGAGGAGGAAGAAGACACCGATGATGAAGACGAAGATGAGAAAAATTCTATAGATTCGGATGACGAAGAAATCGTCATACCTAAACCACCGCCGATGAAATCTGAATTTATTCATCCTCGGACGGAGGTATTTGAAGAATTTTGAAAATTTCCTTTCGTGAGATTTAATTATTAATAAAATTACGCAGATAATAAGGATTTCAAGCTCTGATTCTGAAGATAGCGAGGCGTCCGTTTCCAGCGATAGAAGTAATCGAAAAGATGATTCTTCGGTGAACGTAAACAAATTTGCTGAAAAATCAAATGAAACCGTTCAAGTACTGATTATTGCGTATTTTGATTTTTTTTTTAAATTACAAGACGAAAAAAATTGTTATGTCGCTGTTTTCACAGACCCCAAATAGCTTTGCTGATACGTTGAGTGCTGCGTTAAAAAACAATACACGAAATATTTATAACGTTATTCCACCAGATTTTGGTAAGTTTATCAACCTACAATAAATGTATTTTTATTGTAAAATGTTTATAAATCTTGAGTTGTTTTTCACAACTTGAAAATCACTCTCGTTGACGTTACGTAAAACAGGAACATTTGCTCACATGCTTGTAACTTGTAAGATGTTACGTTGAAGTGCCCCACAATTACGTAATGGGATCACTCATAGTATTTTTTTTTATTTTCACATTTAATGTAACGACGTTTCATCACAGTTGATAACACGCGCAGTGTAAACTTGATAGTGAATTTTTGTGATTGTTCGAAGTATTTTTTTTTCAAGAATGCCTTCATTTTGGAATATCCAATCAACGATTTACCGTTTACTGGCTGGATTATTTAATTTATTCAAAAATTACGTTGTTTCAGGTGATACTTTTTCTCCTCCACCTTTTCCAGGTAAAGATAACGATAGTAGCGATGATAGTGACATCAGTACTGATATTTTTGCGTCGAAAAAAAATACTAAACATTCCATTACACATACCAATAATAAATCGCTTCATTACGATGGCGATACCGATGACGATGAAGAAAATTCGAATTCGCAAAGTGGCAAAGCCACAGGTAATTTAGTTTGAAATAATACGTTTCGATATAAAAACAGCATTTTGATTTCATATGGTAAACTTTAATGGAGTATTTGTTTCAGGCATTATTTCTAAAGAACCTTCAATTCTAGAGAAACCAATAGAGTACGTGTTCTTTCATTCAGATAGTTTTCATTACTCGAAAGAGATGTTTCAAAAAAATTACGTCGTTGAAATTATTAATTTAATTTGCTTTTTTTTAGGTCATCTCGAAAATCATCAATTGCCAGTCGAACTAGTCAACACCCCGATTCATGTAATAATCCCTCAATCGGCCACGAGACTTCTAAAAAAGATAAATCAACCGATCAATTAGATCAATCAAAACCAAAAATCCCCGAATCAAATTCCAACGCATTGAATAAAAAAATGGTATCCGCTATTAGCGCCGAGTTAAACCAAAAATTAAAAATAAAAAAACCAACTGAGAATAATTCTTCGACCACAAGTATCGAATCTGTTTCAAATGACGTACCAGCTAAAATCACAAAGCCAAATAAACCATCAATCAAAGCACGACAGTCCAATGCGAAAAAAGAACCTAAAAATGAAGTATTCCACGATATCGATAATGAAAGTAACAGCGAACAAGACAACGAAGATGATTTATTTAGCGGTGTATTGACATCCAAAAAAAGTACTCGTGCTAAAAAATCCAAAGGTTTATTCGACGACGATGATAATATCGATAATTTATTCAGCCCAGTAAAATCCTCCGCGAAATCTATTACAAAACACGAAGATTTATTTTCAACTTTGCCGAAAGAAGCT
The DNA here is from genome assembly GCA_003261595.1 of Maconellicoccus hirsutus. Lineage (NCBI taxonomy): Eukaryota > Metazoa > Arthropoda > Insecta > Hemiptera > Pseudococcidae > Maconellicoccus > Maconellicoccus hirsutus. The sequence continues at coordinate 16,752 of QBDW01000998.1, forward strand.
GCAAAATCTTCGAATGAAAAACGCGATGATGATTTGTTCTCATCTAAACCTAAGGAAACTGTTAAAACGGAAAAACTTTTCGACGAATCTCAGGTTAAACCTCCAGTCGTTGATTTATTCAAAAAATCCGATCTTTTTGCCAGTGATTCGGATTCGGAAGATGATATTTTTTCGATAATAAAAGGTAAAAATAAATCATCCTCAAATGCTTCTAAACCTAAAACTGAGAGCCTTTTTGATGATAATTATAATGCTCCTAAAAGTAAGACTATTCGCGAAACGAAGGTTACTGAAAACGAGTCCAATTTAAATGAAGAATTTACTCCGAGTGCATTGGAAAATGTACCTGAAGCAGTCCCCGCTTTAGAAAAAATTTCATCGAATGAATCCGTAATGAAAGAAAAATTGGCAGATTCGGCAAAAAAATCTATCACGGAGGAAGTCAACATCGCGGCTATCACGTCATCGACTAATAAAGACAGCCTGTTCAAAGAAATAAAGAAAAAAGATTTATTCGAATCCGATGACGATGATGAAATTAATAATGATTTGTTCAGCAAAACTATCAAATCTAGTGATAAGCAGAAATCTGTTCTAACGAATACAATGATGTCTAATACTACTGATATCCTCAAAAACAATTCAACCGAGATCACGTCTGGCGATTCATTTGATAAAACTGATAATACAAACAAAGAAATAAATCCGAGGTCAGTTGCTAACGAAACTGATCACAATTTGTCGACTGAATCAATAAATGAAGTTGAAAAAACTGATCAAACTGATAAAAAAAGTAATATCTTTGCTAAAAATAAAGCGCAGCACTATTCTTCGTCATCAGAAGATGAAGACATAGGATTTAAGAACGCGTCTAGTGACTTATTTCCCAGATCCGTCGAAGATGAAAGTAAAGAAAAAGAAACAACCAAACAATCGCCAGAGAAAGATAATACACGTAAACAGGATATTGAAAATTTAGGCGAAACGTTATCACCGAAAAAAGATGATTTATTCGGAGAGTCTTTCAGTGATAAAACAAAATCTTTCATTTCAACACCTATTCAAGATTTATTCGGTGAAACAGCCAAAGTTAGTAAAATAAACACGGAAAACAACGATTCATCAAAAGACGATATTTTTGGAGAATCTTATAGCGCTAGAAGTGCGATGTTTCTACCTCCTAAGGATGATTTAATCATAGGCTCATCCGAAGACGAAGATATCAAAGATAATAATTATTTGTCTCAAGATGACGATGATCTCTTCAGTGAGAAGTTCGAACCACCTCCATTCAAGGAGGCCATCTTTGACGATGACATCTTCGGAAAGAAACCTGAAGTTATTTCGCAAGAAAGTTCAAACATCTTCAGCGCCGTAGAAACATCTCCGGTGGAAGATTTATTCGCGAAATCCTCCAAATCTATCGATTCAATTATATCTCCTGATTTAACAAGTAAAAAAAAGGAAACCGAAGGACAAAATGATGAATTATTTAACAATGAAAAGCTCTCGAATCCTGTCGCAAAGTCTCATCTTCAAAAGGAAACTTCTACTGTTGAAAGCGAAACAGAAGTTCAAAAAAACGTTAAAAAAATCGACGCAGTTGAGAGTTCAAATATTTTGAACTATGAAACTCCCGAAATCGCTCATGAAACTAAAAATGATGTTCCCGAGGAACCTGAAAAAACCGGATTATTCAAATTTAATAAAAACGACATGTTCCGCAGTGATTCTGATTCCGACGAATTCATTGCTGATGAAATTCTCAGTAAAAATGTTCCGGATTCTAATAAAACGACAGTTTCTGTCGAAGAATCCAAAAATCCAGTGAACACTGAAAAGGTCGAAACTGAAAATACAAATCAACTTAATATAAACGATGAAAACGTATCAGTTGACGATGATAGTACAAAGAAACCGCTAAATCTGAAAATAGGTAAAATAAATACCAATTTATTTGAAAAAAATAATACACCAAATAAAGATTCAGTTAGTGACGAGCAAGATGGTAATATATCTGCTAAAAGCGTTTCACCAGAGACCACTCCTACAGTTCGAAATAAGCCTGGTAAATTATTGAATAATTATTTACGTACGTTTCTACCAAAAAAAAATAAATATATCGAAAACCATTCTTTGTTCTCGCAGGTAAACTTGCTGCAAATCTAGGCTTAAAAATCAACGTCAACGCTTTATTACCTGGTTCCAATTGGTCTTCAAAAATGAAACAACAGGCTACCGAACGTTTATCTCCCACTGAGAAAAAACAAGTCATTGAACCAATTATTCCGAGTGAAAAACAAAGCCGTATTGAAAAGGTCACTCCGGAGGAACCTCAGAATATATCTGACAATAGCTCAAATTTATTGAACAGTGTCACTAAAGTAATAATTGCACTATTTTAAAAATAATTATTCGCTGCATTAAATAATATTGCTAAATTTTCGATTTGAATAGGAAAGAGCCAAGGTATCGAACAGAAGACGTCCACCTAGTCGGCAGGCTCGTAGAAATAGAATCTCAAACGAGAATAATTTCGTCGTCGGATTTGAAGACGGGTTGATTTCTGAGGAAAATAATTCCTCTGTTTCTTCCAATTCGTTGAATGTATCTTTAAAAGATGATTCGCAGAAAGAAAAGAAACCTATGAATGATATTTTTACCGATGATCTTTTTGGCGACGACGAAAGTAAAAGTGATGATTTGTTTGCTACTAGTAAAAGTAAAGCTAGCTCCGTCAATAAAGAAAGTGGTCAGTGATTAAATTCATATCAAACAAAGAATCAAATATTTGTCGAAATAATAAGATTTTTTTTCAGATGAGGTAATCAACAATCTACCTTCATCCATACCAAGCTCACGTTCAGAAAGTAACAGCGACTTTAATGTTGATAATATTTCGCAAAATCGACTACCAAACCTTACAAAAGTAAGTAATATTTGTTATTTTACATTTAGCAAAGTATTAACAGTATTTTATTTTATTAGGGTCGTGCTAAACCTCAAAAACGTATCATTGCTCCGAAGAAATCAAGTGATCATTCTGTTATCAACACAGACGACAACTTACCGTCATCTGTTCCGGTTTCAAATCCAATTGTAGAAAAATCACGCGTTCTTACCAATGAAAATACATCCACTACATCGAATAAACCAAATCCTAAAACCGTTGCCAAAAGCATATTCGATAGTTTGGAAGACAACGATGAAGATTTATTCGAAAGTTTAAAATCTAAGAAAACTGTCGAAGAAAAACCTAAACCTAAAATTGAAGAAAAAAAGGAAACGAAACCAACTCCTTTACCAATTCAAGAGCCAACAAAAGCAAAAACCGTTAAGGAGGCGAAAATTGATATATTCGATGATGACGATGACGATGAATTATTTACTTCATCGAAAAAGAAACTTTCTGGGAGTAAACTTTCAAAGAAAAGTTCTTTGTTTGAAGATAACGACGATGATGATTTATTTGGCACCAAAACTTCCACATCGTCCAATAAAAAGACTTTAGGTATTTTCGAGTTTATTTTTAGGTTTAAAATTTTGTCGATATTTTAACACTTCGTTTTATTTCCAGATTCAACGTTTACTTCAGCAAAAACCAAGGTTTTAAATGAGAAGCCGAGAGTTGTCAAGTTGCGAAGTGAAACCGTACAAAAAGATCCATTATCGGGGAAGGATTTAACAAGTTCGCCTTAAATTTTCACTTTTTTTTCATCAGAAAACGGTTCAAGAATGTTGTCCAAGTGTTTGTTGGAAACTGGAAAGCAGTTAGCGGTCTGGGGACCATTTTTCTTGTTTCTTCATATTACGGTGGAATTAAGTACAAGTTTTAAGACTTGATCGTAAGTGCCTTAGAATTTTTGCCTGTGAATATCATCCAATCGTTTTTATAAAGTTTATATATTTATACAAATATTTCCAAATACGATGTTAAAGGTTTATATGTTTTAAACCTGTTGTGATTTGAATTTCATATGCAACACAATATTTTATAGCGGATCTAAAAATAAGTTCCTTTTTAAACGAAATTTTATGTATTTTAAACGTTATTTTACGAGCTTGTAATTTTCTATGTAATCCTCGTGTGTCGGTGTTGCGAGGAAGTGTGTTTCAAGGTGTACATCGTATTAAAGTCTTTAATCACGTGTTATTTTATAATCTAATCGTTTAAATACCTATGTATGAGCTAAATGCTATGAATATGTGATTTGTCTACTAACCAATACAATGTAATGTTACCATGTTATTTATTCGTATTATTGATATAGTTGGAAGAAGCGATTTGAGGTTTGTTTTTCCTATTGTTTTTCGCTTGAGATTGATTTTCAATCTGTAGTATTCCATAATCATTATTGCCGTTTTTCGTGATACAGTTTTTATATTTTATATGCGTTAAATAATTCCATTTTTTATTACAATAAATTAATTTTCATTATTTATCGTATTTATTATTTTATGTGAGAAATGTTCGTTGTTGATAGTTTGTAGAGATATGAACAGATAAGCCTGTATGTAAACAATATTGTCGAAATTGTAAAAATGATCGATCCAAGAAAAGGTCTAAGGTTGGAAATTCAATTTTTCATCATAGTGAATAATAAATAAATAATCTTCAATGCGGTGTTTAATTTTATAAAAGCTGTACAAATAATTTATTCATTACGACGTAACTTTTCGAACAGAAAAGTCAACAGGTACAGCGTAATAGATTCGGCATGTATATTCTTGCGATGTTGTAAATGTTCAATTATTTCTCATGAAAAAATAAATAAATTAGGTACTAAGTACTAAGTTATTGGTTTCGCGTTATTTTACTTCTAACGGAACTCGAATTTGTCGAATGATCATGAAATTAGTTGCTAGTATTTCAGAAATGCGAATTTCAAAGTTATCTTAATGTATTTTCGAAAGTAATAGAAGACAAATGTTCTCCGTTTATAAACCATTTATATAGGCGTATTAACGACTATGTTTTTAAATTGAAACATTGTAAAATCTTGCCCATAACAGCTCTTTTGTTCATGATTCGTGTTTTTTTTGTCAAGCGACTACGTCGAATGTGTTCTGTCAATCCTGGTTTCTTTTGTTGATTCGAATGCATTGTATTTTTGCATTTAGTACTGCAAAATACCCTGTTACTTCCAAGAAGGCAACGTACAGTCACTGATTTTCGTTCGAAGTCGTAAATAATTTCCTGAACGAAATTGTTCGAATAGCCCGTGAATTTTCACATGCTATTTACCGAGCTAGAAAGCTGTAGGCGCCTGCCGCCTAGGTGATTGGTAAAAGCTTTAGGTTTATTTACTCAATGATTTCATTCGTGTTACCGACTTTTTTGAAAGTTATAATGAGAGATTAAATTTACACGAATTCGAGTAAAAAAAAGCATTCATCAATTTTCAAGCATGGACAACATTTGAAATAGAGATTATCTATCAGAAAGATTTCCAAGAACTAGTAACGGCTACGTCGATTTGAAAAAGAAACGAGATAAATACAACTGTATCTAGGAAACGCAGATTTTTTAGCTCCATGCTGTTCTTTTAAAAAAAACCAAGAAAGTAACAGACACTCTCGTATCCTTATTTTTTGTTCTTGTTCTATTGTTAATTTCATTTCGCATCAATAAACGGTTCCATACCTGCGACATCACCAGTTAAAGCTTAAGTTACATCGAGAGACGAGGAGAGGTTTGCAGAAATACATCGGAACGACCGTTGAAAAGCTGATATTTAAAATTAGCCGAGTTCACATGGCAATGAAATATTGGCCGTGGAGAAACACAGGCAAATCTTTGAATTCAAGCAGGAGCAATACGTTGCTAGTTATTTTCTCGATTTATCGTCGATAAAAATAGCGCTTTAATTGAATGAAATATTCGTAGATTTGAGCGGTCTGCAAAATTTTGGCAACACTTAATTCGCTTTAAATCTTTAAAAGAATCCTTTTGAAATTTATTTTCGGTATTTCATTTCCTTTATAGGCATATTTCATTTTTCAAGTTGAACCAATAGATAGGTAGTATAAGTATATGGTGTCGTTGAAATTGAAACCTTTTCGAGTGAAATTATAAATTTCAAATTTTCACATCTATAAGAACGAGACTTTATCTTTTTCGACTCGAAAAAAATCTCTACGTTTCAAAAGTTTTACTGCGTAGAATTTTTCAAGGCTAAATTATTCGGTGGTGATGGTAGTAAGTTACTTCCATTGAAAAAAATATGTTCAGTTTTTGAGTACCAACAGTGTTGAAAAGAGAATGTATTAGTGAGATTTTATTGGTCGTTATCAAAATCGAAAAACGACGATTATACTGTCTAGTTCGGATTAAACGAATCATAATTTTTTGAGTATTTTAATATCACGTGAAATTACGTTCCATTGGTAATTTCAAGATGTACTGACGAGTGTAACGAATAACTCGATAAATTGTAACACTCATTAGTCATCGTATCTGCGATTAACGTTACTTTTTCTTTGTTTTGACGAAATCACCATGAACTTAAGGATATCGTTTTTATTGAGTAGTATTCCCTCAAAGACTATTGAACGTTTTAAATTCTCAATTAAAGAAAATCGAAGATTATTCAAAAAAGTTGAAATTTAGATACAAATTAATCATCGAACTGCGTAATTTCGTACACAAAAAAACGAAGAAACAACCCAACATTTTAGTTTGGCGCAATATTAAAAGGTCAATAACCCTTTAAATCTTAAACCATTCTACGTAGTTGCATTTAAATCCGGTAGAGTCGTTGTATTGTATTTGATTCCCAACAGAACCGAACGTAACTGCGGAGAGAAAAAGTAGTTCGCAGTTTAGTTATTTGTTAACGTTCATCAAGTTTAATAATATACTTCGAATTAATTTAACTATTGAAATTTTGATGCTTTGGAAATTTTTAATAACATTTAATCGAAATAAGTATCACGCGAACGTTTTTTGAAAATCAGTTACGTCAATTATCAGCTGTTGCGGTAAAATTAATCCGCGTTATAAACTTGCATCGAAGAGTAACTTCTCTTTTTTGATAGATAAAGCAAGAGTTTCGATTACATGTGATTTTCGAATTGAAATCTAAGTTGTTACGCAATTGTATCGTTATTAATTTATGAATTATTGTTGTATTCTTCGTATATGTTCGAGTGTTTAATATAAAATAGTCAAAATTCCGGTCCCAACCAAAAAACGAGAAGGCGCCTGTCCGGGCCGAAGCGAAGATAAAATGCGAAACAGTACTAAGAGTCGTAGTACAAAAAGTGTGAGGTAAGTGATATACATTAATGTTCATATAATTCTAATTCATTTATATTTTTCAAATACACAACACAATACTTATTTTAACTCAACTTAATACTGGACTAACGTATTTGTTCTTGGTAATGAGATTTATTCAAGTTCACTCATGGCCTCTTGACCTAAATATTTATGCACTTGATAATCGAAGTATTGATCTTCTCTATAGGTGTAGGCGTGTCGTTGGTTAAATTTTCGGTATTTTTTTTCCACATAACCATCGATACATAATCGTTAATTCGAATCATTATTATCGAAATAACCCAAACCATGTAAAACTCATTTCACTTTTGTTCAAATCATTTGTACAATTTTATCAACTCGTTTCTTCAAACGGTTATCAAAATTCGGTTCGTATTCGTTGACTAATTGATTTCCAATGCATTTATACACTCATCCGGTGATTATCGCGATACGAACCGATAACAACGTTATTATTTTGTAAAGGAGCAACCAACGACCCAGACCTGTGGAAAGAGTACCTACCGCTGAAGGAGTTTACGCGAACAATTATTTTATGCATGCAGCTACATCCCACGTTGGAAGTACTGTTAAAGTAAATATTTTTCTTATTTAAATGATAATCTAGATCCAAAGTACTAAATTCTTTTGTACGATCGTAGTTGGAAACAACTCAAGGTGTAACTTACGAAGGAATATTTAAAACATTTTCACAAGATTTTGATATCGTTTTGGAATTAGCGCATAAAATTGACAATAATGATCCGCAGAAATTCGACGCTCACGAAGTAGTCGACAATTTAATTTTTCAAGCTAAAGATATCGTCGTCATGAATATCCAAAGCGTAGATTTAAATTATGCTGTTAAAGGTATAATTGTCTTTCATTCGCTACTTCTTTCGCGTAGTTTTCCATTTTGTTATAATTCACTCGTTTGTTTTAGATTCGTTCATTGATTCTGGTATTAGTAAATTTAACGGCGAAGTTAGCGGAGAGAAGAAACTAGAACCATGGGATGGCGCATTGGGTAACGGAGAAGAATGCGATTTAGAGTGTACAGAAAGCAATCAAGTACATATCGTAAATGACTCGATATTTAATTATCTTCGTTTTACGGCCTTTATTTTATATTAATTTCGATTAATTTAGAACGGTTGGGATGTCATCGATATGTTCGAAGCGAATAAAGAACTAGGAGTAGGATCATCGTACGATGATAGTTTAGCTGATTATACAGTGCAAATTAACCGAAAAGACACCAAAGATTTCAAGTAAGATAAATCATTTGTATTTATATCGGTATCTGCGTTATTTATCAATTAACATTGTCGAAAAGTTGTATTTGTGAAACAAATATCAACAAACCAAAATGCATTTGTGGTGTTCAGTTGAATAGCGTCATCCTGATAACGCATTCTTGATAATTGTTATCGCCTCGAACTTGAAATTATCTCGTGTAATTATTTCAATCTGCTTGAAAATAATTTACCGCTCGCGGGGTTAATGCGATAATAATTCAATTTTCTAGGAAAAGTGAATTTTTACATTCCAAATGGCTTGTGTGCATTTTGATAATTTGCCTTAGTAAGCCGCGCATGCGCAATCGATAATCGTTACCGAAACGCCAATGAAAACGAGGCTACCGTGACCTACCGTAATGCCCGAGTATTTGTGGAAAAAAATCCAGTTTGGGATTTTTTTTTAGTTTTTTTCTTTTTTTTGTCTTTTTTGTTTTTTTTGCGTGAATTTTCTATTGTTGGATTTGTGAATGGCTGTTTCACTTTGATAACGTGTCGAAACACTGGAATCGGCTTTTAAAAGACTTCCCGCTGCGTTCGCGTATTCTTTTTCTAAAGAATAACGTTTCAAAGTCCGAAGTGCAGAGTTGATAAATACATTTCTAATTTGTGTGGCCTTAGCTCCAAACAAAGCATTTGTCCTGGAAAAATCTTCCTCGACTATTTCACCATTTATGTTGGTTAAACGCGTTCGCGGCCAATTAGTCGCCTTCGATTCGATAAGAAGTGTATACGAATATAAGTTAACTCGGAGTACTTTTACTACATGCTGTTATAACGAAATAATCTCGTTTTTGTTTAACGTTTAATTATTGAAATTTCGTTTTCACTCGGCAGAGAGGAAGAAGCGAAAGCTACCAGAATAGCAATGGAAATCGAACGAAATCCGTCATCGCAAGCCCGCGCTTCACTGGAAAACGGCGAAAACGAAGAAGAACTCTACGCAGCAGTAGTACGACCGGGCGGAGAAGTCGATGGGAAATACGTTCCACCTCCAAAACGTAAAAACTCGCAACATCATCGCGGCGGTGGCAACGGCGGCGGCGGTAGCAATTCGCGTGGAAGTTATTCTTCAAACGGTAATTGCGTAACTAGTCCCACTTCTAGTCACCCTTCGTTCAACATCGTTATAAATACCACGAATACGCCGTCGAAGGTTACATACGGTAGCTCTAACCATAGCTCAGTTCCAGTTTACACGTCCTCTAATATAATGCCCATAATTCCTCCTCGTTCGGTGATCCGTCAAGGGTCGAATCCGCTGCCATCTCATAATACATATCCTCCGCGTGATAGGGAGCCGAGAATCAATGGACAAATAATGGAAAACCATGCAAAGCACCATAACCGACCGCCTCCTCTTATTCTTAGAGGAACGGCTAGAGGTAAATGCAATACGACAGCTGTTTAATGCGTGTTGAAAATTCAGACAAAATTTTCATTTTGGAAAATAATTTCGGAAAGACAAAAATACGCAATTAGTTCGCAAAGTAGTTGAATTTTTTTCCGTTTTTATATTTCGACGGGTACGAAACTGCTGTTATTTGCCTGCCTCTGCATTTTTTTTATGTTGTGATTTTTTTTTTTTAAGTATTGATTTTCTTTTATTTGTTCATTTTGATTTTCGCTTTTCTATATTTCCTTTATTCATGGGAAGTGTATCGTTGGCTTTGTATTAGTTTTTTTTCTACTTGAAATACCGATTATAGAAGGGAAAAACTTCTAGAGTTTTACCGGATAAGTTTATATAGCGTATGCTTAACCATATATTTTTTTTAAAGAAAAAAAAAAAGGTTAATTTTACAATTTTGCGCAAAGCATGAATAATAAACCCAATTAGGACGCGATACCAACCACGCAGACGAATATTAATCCTAAACACGATACAATCCGCAGGTAACCAAAGATCATACAACGTACCTGAAAGTCCGAGCCGACAACAGATGAATAATTCTACGGCTATATCGAGATACCATCATCAGGCGCCGCAGCAATACCACCAACAGGCGCCCGCTCACGGCGCGCATTCTCAGCCGATGCGCGATACCAGTAATCGTTCATCGCCCGAGAATAAAAACGCCGGTATGTGCGCGTCGGCCGTCGTAACGCAACAGCAGAACATTCCACCGTATTCGGCCGGCGGCATGCATCAGCAACGAGCGTTCCCGCAGAACGTCGTACCCGTCGCCAATCACTCACCGAATGTGCAGCCGTTGCCGCAGCAGCCGTCGCAGCAGCAAAAATCGCAACGTACTTCGCCCATTTCCGTGCCGGCTATACCGAACGGTAATGCGGACTATCAAGCTAAGCAGATACCACCGGTGTCGCAGCAGCCGCCGCATCAGTATCATAATCAAACCCAACAACCTGGCGGTTCCAATGTCGCTAATGCGCAACGCAAACATCATCATCATCAGCATCATTCGAATACCCGAGGTAAGCATCCTGTCCGATTACAAGAAGTGGCGAGATTTAATCTTTTGGGGGCAGGAGGGAGAATGCTAGAACTGGATGACGCCTAAAATGTGATTTCTTTGTCGAATCGCGTTCTTTTGTCGTCTGTCCGTTTTATTACTTTTCGCTATTGTTATTGGCGGTTGGAAACTGCACCATGGCGACCTTCAAAGAACGTAGTATGCGGTACCGGTTTTTCAAGGAAATTTACTAGTCAAGTCGTCGTTTGGGAAGCAAAAATGAAAACTTTGAGGCATGTAGATGAATTAAATCACGTGATTAGATCATGTGCGACATTTTTTTCTCTCATTTTTTCAGAAAGAAATTTATTTTATTTTATCGAAAAATCCGCGTGAAATATTGATCGGAAAAATTCCACAGTTTTTTGGAAAATTGAACGAGCCAAGAATTACAAATGATGACCTCACCGCCTCAAAGGGATGTTTCTTCAGTTTGGCGGCTCGGAATCTTGGATTTTCGAAAAGAACATGTTAAAAAAAAAAAATCAAAACCTACATTCCAACTGCCCAAGTTCACTTTTCGATTTTGGCGAATTTTTGAAAATTGAAAATTACGAATTTCCACTGAAAATGAGGCACACTTATGTTCATAAAAATTAAGTTAATTTGGCAAAATTGTGAAAAATTGATGAAAATTTATTTCTCTCCTAATTCGAATCCGCTGAATCTGCGCTTCGTATTGCCGATCCGTTCTAGAGTCTCTAGCGCGACTTTCTCATTTTCCACGGAGTTTTCAAAAAGGCTCCAAAAACCGTCGATATGAGATTGGGCAGCTAAAAAACTGGATCCCCTTGTACTCTCGATCTGTTCAATCGAATTACCCACATTCTCGGAAAATTCCAGCCAGCCACTTGGAGGGGTTTCTTTGTCAAGCATGCAAACAGTCCCGGCGAAGTAGTTTGATCACCGGAAATGAGAAATACTGAGTAGACTCGTCCAACCGCCATCTCTCGTTGTATAGAAATTCGAAAAAATCATCATATTTCGCTTTATTTCGGTCTTCGGAATAATGCTTAACGAAACAAATCGACGATATTGAAAAAAAAAAACTAACTTTCCACGTTTTTGTGTTCTTACCCGACAGTACGAGAAGATCAAATCAGCGAACTGAAGAAATTCGGGGCCGATTTTAATTTATCGTACGACGGCCAGAAGAACGCCGCCGGTAAAGAAGCGTCGACGGCAACGGCACCCGCTGCCGAAGCGCCCAAACAAATTCAGGTGGTGAATAATCGCAACAAATCGCCGCCTACGATGCCGCAACAACCACCGCCGCCGGCATCCGAACGCAACGTGGTGCCGGTATCGTTGGTGTCG
>QBDW01000999.1:0-122139 GCA_003261595.1 Maconellicoccus hirsutus
AGACTTTGATAGGGAGTAAGATAGAATGGTTTAAGTGAGCGGTTCCCTGCTACGCTGCTAGCCGTGTCTGCAACTACACATACCTACTTAGTGGAAGCATCAAGTTAATATGGTCAGTGTAAGTACCGAGTAGCGGTTAAATACTCGAATACTCGGTACAAGTACATCTATACGAGTATTTAATAAGCGTTGTTCGCGAAATTACATACGCGGCATTCCTTTAGATTCGGGTGGTCGTGGTTGTCGTCGTATGCAGCTTTGGTTGAGGCTGCGGCTGCGGCAAAGAAGGCGGCGGCGACGGCGACGGCAGCAGTGGCGGCATGTGGCATCTAAAACTTGTACTTGTGTATGTGTACTAGCGTCAACGTGATGAGAAGAGCCGAGCCGGCATCCATTAACAACAACATCCAAACCAAACGTCAGAAAAGCATTTTAGGCGCCAACCGCTAAAAGCATATATCTTTCTCTCTTTCTGAATGAGACGCTCTCTGTTCTTTCCCTCTTCTTCTCTCTCCTGTAGTCGGCAATAGGCTGTAATACGCGCTATACACTGCTTATTGTGCTATAGTGTTAGTACATAACTACACAGTACACAGTACACACCTATACAGTACATAGTAAGTACTAGGTAGAAGTAGAGGTACATGTACATGCTACGTAGACATACCTAGGCTACCTACCAGCCGAATCCGAGTGTTGCGCATTAACAATAACTTGGTTCATCAGAACTTCGTCTATGGTCCAAACAAGTGGAAAATGACGAGTTGGCACGCCCGAAACGATTTCTACATAAAATAAGTTTTGTTTGTAAATACCTACAATAATTCGTGGTATTCGGAAAAAGTGCTCCCCATCCCCAACTCCGTCGTTGAGTGCAAAAATTTGAAGTTGAACTACGTATTAATTTGTCTAAATTACGAGTGAATCGTAGGTAATGGTTGTACTTAATGTGATGATCGCCTGCTGGCAGATACGAGCAGCAGGGTTCTGCAGCATTAAAACCAAAAACCACCAAAACGCACAAAACCAAAAAAAAAAAATGAGAACAGCAGAACAAATTAGTACCATTTTGAAATGCTCATCTGCAAAACCATTTACAGAACCAGACCGAAATAAAATTCTCCGTAAACACCAACCAACACCAATTAATAAAACGGTTCATTTCTGGTTTCAGTTCGTAGTGAAAACTTCACCTCTTTCATCATGTCTTCTCGACTGAAGCTTGTTTTTTTTTATTTTTTTCAATGTTTTAAGAATATGAACCAATAAATGGAAGATTTCTTAATTCATGCAGATTGCAGTGTACACGTACAGTACATAGGGTATCTTTTATAACTGTTACGTTGTACCTAGGGTGCTTATATCGGAAAACCTGAACCAAAACCGTTTAACCGAGTAACCATCTAACCAACTAACCACCTCCAAGAAGAACAACCAATACAAATTTCGAAAAGCTTTTAAACCCTGACGACTGCTTCCTCTGCGGCACAAGTCGCATACGTATTACGTACATTAGCTACTTGCGTACTTACTACTTACCTAGGTGTACACGTACACGTACACGTACACGTATGCGGTATCATTGGATGTGGTTGTGGTATCTGTATCGTATTCGTATCTAGCTATCTACAGGTTGGTGTGATTGTTGCGTACGTAGCGTACGCGTTGAATAACGTGTATTTCGTTTTTCGCTATTCACCGCTTGTAATTGTCGAATGACTCTGAAAATACGGCTATCCAAATGGCCACGTGTCGCATACGGTACTCGTGCTTGTGCTTGTGCTTGTGCTCGTGCTCGTGCTCGCATATGTGCCCTCTTCTTCATCGTATACCATGCCCTCCCAACGTAGTCGCCGATGGTTGCGTTCGCAATTGAGGAAAAGTACATCCGTCCGTGTCATCGCCGTCGAAACTGCAACCGAGGTCCGCCTGTCCGCTCGGCGAAACAATGTAATAAGCGATAATGTTGCGTACGTTCGCGACGTGGTCGCGGTGGTTGGTTGATTGGTCGGTCGATCGGTCGGTTGGTTTAATGGCGGCGACGGCGGCGGCGGCGGCGGCGGCAGTACGGCAGCAACTAGTCGATTCGACCTCGACGCGGCGCACAGCGTCCTCCAACGTCGCGTCGTCGCCCGATGCGTTTGCTACAAGTGCAAGTGCAACGTGTTTCCCGCCAATTTGCCTCGACACGTGCGACGTCGACTCTTGCCGTAATTCGTCGACGACACGTGCGCACAGCGAATCGGAAATTAATATCAATTTTTTAGTTTTTCGCGTCCACCCTCTAATTGTTATTCGTTTCCGATGCGACGACGTTTCACGTTTTATACCTTCCGCGTTGTCGTCCGTCCATCCGTCCGTCCGTCCGGCCGGCCAGCCGGCCGGCTTCCAGTTCCACGCTTCCAGCCATTCAGCCGTGTTGACTTGTTGAAGAATGTTCACTTTTGCCAGCTATATTAGCTACGTTTGCGTATAATTATACAGGCACAGTTACAGCCTGTGAATCACTTCGTGGTATGAGGTACTCGTATGGTACTCGCGCCAATAAACTTTCATACGTTCGCCTTCACCTGACCTGTATAATTCCACAAATACCCTTACGTACCACTCCCGCCCCTCACTCGCCAGCCTACTTTTACCTAGGCTACATATAACATGACGTACCTTACCCTTACCCTTTAACTACCGTAGGTTGTACTCGTACGTAAATTCTAACCAGGTACTAGGCGCGACGTCATTGCGTTTCTAATCTGCTCGTTCGCGAAAAGGGAAGGACGAGACGTAAGCAAAACGCGAAAAACGAAACAAACAAAAAAAAAAGAAAAAAAAAGAAAAAGAAAAAAAATCATCAAACGCGTCGCATGAGATGGTTAGATGGTTAGTGATAATCGGGGGATACGATGCCGATGCGATTCAACTCGGACGCGTGTTCATTGTTTATGCGATGCGACTGCGAATAGAATATTATTTCGCAAGAAACGGCGAAACTATTACGAGAACAGTGTGTGTCCTCGACGAAAATTTACCCATTCATGCGCTCACCCATTCGTTCGCTCATTCACCCCCTAGTGGCCACTTATTCGACATCCCGTCGCGAAGTTGTCTTGTAATTATGATGGAAGCGTATACTCGGTTGACTATTGTACACGCATCGAAATGCCACCGATACGCTCTTATTAAGATGTCATTTTTTTTTTAGGCGGGCGGCAGGCACGTAGCGTTGCCTTCCCACTTTTAGCCATTCGGCGTAAAAGCGGCCACTGTGTTGAACATTTTTCCTTCCCGTTTTCACTGATTTATCTATCTATCTATTTATTCATTCGCTTATTTACTTCATTTTTTGTTTAGGTGTGTGGTGCGACTGGGCTCGAGAGAAAGGATGCTGATCGCGAATTCACGATATGATCGTTGGCTGATCCACGATCCACATACTGTACATGCTTACTGTCGGTAAGTAGAGATACTTTGTACCTAACATTTATTACTCGCGATCATCGCTCTACCACTACGTGTATTATAATAATAAAAATATCGATTCGATAATACGTATTATCACGCGGATAATCGGTAGTGTAATAAAAAATAACGAGGGCGATGCGATGCTAATACCTAATACGTATTACGACCCTTTAGGCCATCGCCGCCGCCGCCGCCGCCGCCTTCCCTGTCAATGTGTTCGACTAAACTAACTTTGTGGTTATTATATTTGGTTAATGGACAGATTTATAGCGCGCATAGGTTTATTTTAGGGGTGCGCAATATGCGCGCCGAAAATACGCCCAAATACGTGTACGACTGTACGTACTTACGTAGGCCTACTACGGAGGGTAGTGCGGCACTAAGCTGCCAGCGGTCAGCAATCAGCAGCTAGCTACGTATTATTATTACCACGACGAGTAAATATTGTTAAAAATTATCGCCATATCGTTTTTATCACTACTGTACTGCTAGATTACCTGGTCACCCACCACAGTGAAGCTTGTACACTTGTACTGTACAGCTACAGCTACAGCTACAGTTGTGTGCAATCGCGAAAATTGCGCATTGTCCAGTGTACAGCTTACTACGAGGTTTACCGGTCGATTGAAGTGTACGTAGGTAATTAGGTATATCTACGTACTACCCATTGTACGAGCCGATGTAGGTACTGGTTTGGTTTCAAGTCGATTGCCGTTCGTAATCGGAAGAAATTTCGCTCCGCATGAGCACTCTCGTCTTTTTGCGGCAATCGGAAGTAACACCGCCACCGTTACCGTTCTTTGCCTCATGTATGTACTCGTACGAAGAGAAAAAGGAATCGCTTTGCGACGTCAACTTGCGGTTAGCGACGACGACGACGACAACGACAACGACGCCACCCTGAAGTTTTACCCATTCGATTTCATTACGTTTTTTACACTTTCATGTACGAATGGGCTTATAAATAGAAGCGCGACGTCTATAGTCTACGGCTTTATAAAGAGCTCTCGGCCAAGTACGAACCTCTTCAACGTTTTCGAAATATCGACTCGACCTTTTAGTGTAGGCGCTGAACTTTTGGTGCTCGATGCAGTATCACAATAATACTGTTGCGGTGCCCCCCGTCCGCGGTGCACAATACAAGCCGATGCCGAGGTAATAATTTTAGATTTGATCCCATTGATCGCGGGCGCTGTTTAGTTGTGCGGTGCTCGCTGTCGCTGCCCGCTATTCCGTCCTGCCGATTCCATCGCAAACGAGCGCGAGTGCGTCCAAGTACAAGTAGTTCTAGGTGCAGGTAGCAACGTGAAGCCCCTGCCCCTGTCCCTGCCACTACACTACCAATAATAATGACAATGAAAAGCATATAATAGCGTGAACCATGCGCAATACGTAGGTAGCTCTAACTAGTAACTACTAGCTACAGCTAGGTAGTTACTAGAGGTAGCAGGTAGTTGTAGCGTTAGCAGCGGCTGCGTGCGCGTATGCGTAATGTGCGGTTCTTCTACCTTAATGGTTCTGTCATTAGTGCGAATACTTTTTTCCTTGATTTGGGTTTCATCGATCGTCAATCGGGGTCGACGAGCAAAAGAAAGGGCGAAGAATTTTTTACGCGCCTCTACTTGCGTTTCCGCCTGGTCGGCGTTGTGCGGTATATACTCGTACTATACTGTATGTATATTCGTAGTGTGTGGTGTGTAGTGTGTACTACGTATCAACTGTCGAGTCGGAGTTGGTTTAGGCCTATTACGTGTATACGGGGCGCGACCGATTTTTTGAAATAACGCTAATGAGTGCACCGTGAAATCGAAAAAACCGCCAACAACGTTGGACGGCGAGGCGCCTCGCACGCGTTCGTCATATCGTCGCTTAATAGTTTTCGGTGGGTAGCTGCGTAGTGGGTACTAGGGTAGGTCGGTGACTCGGTGTAACGTTAGCGTCGACGACGTCGTCGGCGTCATTCTTCACGCGTGTACGCGTGTATTCGTACGCCTGTGGTAAATTTCACCACCGATGAACAGATCGCTTGCCCCTCGCCGCGCCACTAACTAACAACTATAAAAACGACAAGCGATAAAAGTAGACAGACAGATGGATAAATAGATAGATATATAGATAGATAGATAGATAGATAGATAGATAGATAAGTAAGTAAATAAATAAATAAATAAATAAACAGATAAACGAGTACGTAAATACAAATGAAACAAAAAAACGAAATAACGCCGACGTTCCGGTGGGTCACGTGGCATGGCTCGCGTTCTCGATGAATATTGCCGGAAATTATAAGCGGCGGCGCGGAGTACGAGTATTACGCGTTGTGACTTGCGTTTTTCTCCACGAACTCTCTCGTGTTATTGCTTTCGAAGGCGTTCTTCGATTTTTTTAAAAGGTGGCAAAACTCCGGGTAAAGCCGTCCACCTACCCAGTACCCACCTCTTGACCGAATACCAGTAACCCTTTCTTGTAAAGAAACAAAATTTTGAAATTTTTCCTCTCGAAATAGAAATATATTTTAGGTTTTGAGTGAAACGCGGATTTTGTACCTTAAAGCGTGTAGAATATAGTTGTGTAACGGTAGCGGTAGCGGTATGTGTTTACGTTGCAGCGGCGTCCAGAAGCCCAGAGGTCCACAGGTTTCCTAAGTGGTGTAGCGCAAATCAAAAAAGGCCCCTTATTTTTACTGAAAGCGATTTAACGTAACACGAGACGATTATCCATTACCGTTTCGCTTTTCCTAAACGATTAAAACTGGGACCCCAATTCCCTGTCCTCTACTCGCTGCTGGGCGTCGCTATTTAGTGCATGTATTATACCTATTACCAACACCTACACCTAGTACCGTACCTTACCTACCACCTATTGTAATACGTATAAACGTATTTACGCGTATGTAGCCTACAGTACTTTTTTGGAAGGTAGTCAAGTAAAACGCTTAGGCCTAAATAGGTTAGGTACTTGGCTGCTTAGTAGGTCGCATATATTGGATAATGTACGTAGCTAGTAACTACATTTTATGTATACGTGTGTATGTGTGTTGTGTAATGGAAGATAATAGGTAATATTTTGATTTTTGATCGCTTATTTTCATTATTTTTTCTCCTCGATCTATCCATCCGTATGCCAAATGTACGTGGCTGGTAGCTCTGGCTATTGGCTAGCTCACTGTCCCTATTTTTCTTTTTTTTTTAGGGGAAAAAGATCGTTTTCCCTTCTTTTATAATTTTTACTTTTTTTTTTTTTTTCATTTCGCGTAAAAGAAAGACGATTATACGCGTTCGTGTTCGTGTTCGTGTAAGCGTACAACAGAAAATGGCAACGGTGACAATGTGCGATGAATACGACGAGTAGTAATGCTCATTCGGCCGCGGCCGTGCTGAAAAGAAGAAGCAATAAGTTCAGTCATGCGAAAAGTAAACAAAATCCGATGTGTCAAGCAGTTGGTTATACGTAGACAGCCACAGCCACAGCTAGGAGCACGACCCCTCGTTCCTACGAGCCGCATTTGCGTAAATGCGACGTATACGCATTACGCAATACGCAATACGAACGTATTACTCTAGTTGTAAAGCTAAACTTACGTATACCAGATTCCGCTACACGCTACAGCTATGTGCAACGAACGAGCTTAGCTGCTAGGTAATAGCCTATAGTAGTACACGTATCCCTCTCGACTTGTTTTTAACGTCATGCCCCCGCCATACCTATTACCTACTAATGCTGCATAGGTACAGGCGCAGCATACAATACCCAACAAGAAAAGATCCAACACCTCGTATCTTGTACCTCTACCTACTGGCTACCGCCTCGTGCGTAGTGCGTAGTGCCTAGTGCCTACCTGTCACCGATAACCGTGCCCGAGGTGAAAATTCGACGCGACATGACGTGACACGATACAACGAAGGCAACAATTCATGCGTAAGGTACACATTTCATTATGAAAAGTCGGGCACGCGGAATGATGGCGAAATGCCGCTTCATCTCGCCTCTCGACTGTTCAAATTCGACTAGTCTATTATTTGCGATGCGCTTCGAGCTTCCATTGTAAACGTACACAATTCAATCTTCAATGTTACCAAATGTAAATCGCAAATCGCATTCCGTTACGTTTACGATCATTCCGTCGCGTCGCGTCGTCATCGCGTTGATAAAGTTGAACAAAAAATATAACGAGAGAGATTATAGCGTGAGCCGGTACCGCTGCTGCACGATAGTCTGCAAAAGTAGAAATGAAAAAAAATAATAATGATAACAAATAATTGGAATAGTCATTAAAAGATGTGGGTGTAGATACTAGATACGTTGTCGAAGCAACACCAGGCTTTTTATTCGTATAATCATGGCGCGTTTGCGATTAATCATGATTGATGATTGATGGAAGCTCAACGCTTAGGGTACAAACTACATACGGTACAAAGCATGGGTTGTAGGTGTATTACGTAATACTCTAAGTGCATCTACTCGTATGTATGTTTATGTGTGTGTTGTGTGCTGTGTGCTGTGTGCTGTGTAGTACAATACAATTCTTATGTAGGTACTGTATGTACATACGAGTATATACGTACGTAAAATGGGAAGATAGCGAAGCGCACAGACCGAACGGCAGGTAGTGTAAAACGATTAGAAAATGAATTATCACGCGTAAAGCCGTAAAAAGCCGTCGCTGCTTCGTAACGCGAGGACGAGGGTAAGGGTAAGGGTAAGTGTAAGGGTAACGCTATATGTACCACAATTACCATGTAACTTAGGTCCACCTTTCGAATACACGGTTACGTATTACGTAATACCTGCTGAGGACTGCCGGCGCCGCGTAGATAATACTCGTAGACACCTATTACCTACTAGATAAATTAGCAAAAGCCAATCAACTGGCAACTCAGCAACTACAAAATTACAATACATAAAATATGAATAAGTGTAGCCTGTAACGCTACGCCGCCGCTATCAACTACGAGTAGGTATTAGGTAAGGTACTTCCGAATCCATACGCTGTTTCAAACAAATTTTCAACTCACAAGCGGAGGGCGAAGATCATTTTCAAACGAAATCGTCGTGTTGTTTGAATTTCGAGTCTCGACTCTCGAGCAACATCTCCCCATTTTAGCCCACTTTTCACTAAACGCAATTTGAGTGTTGGCGTCGAGGCGGATAGTTTTTTTTTAACGTGCCGTGCCATCCTGCCATCGGATTCTGTTTTACGAGAAGGAGTTACTCTTAATGATTTCGGGAACCACTGAACCGTTTCGCGTAAGAATTTGACAACGTGCGCAGGATTCGCAATGGAAAAGGGTACCGTCCAATTGCGATTAGATACACATAAACAGCACGCCATTATTACCGAGATACGAGTAATTGCAACTAAGTACGGGTACATTCGATCACGTGTGCTAATTTTACCTGAAAAAGGGGAAAGCGTGAAAACCAGCGCTTCAAACAACGCACCTTTTTCAACAACGGAGACTTTAGGGTCAGGTGGTTGTGAAATTTGCAAATTTCTTTTACGGTGGTGAAATTTCCAATGGCTGGCTGATCTCCTAACACGATCTTTAATTACTGTTTTCAAATTTATTAATACGAGTACTCGTATCACAATTCACAGTCAGTCAGTCACAGCAGGTACGAGTAGCGTTCTTTTGGCATTTCCCCTGAAAATATTCGTAACGTACCCTCTCCCTCTCGTCTCGTAGGTGTAGATACTCGTATGGTGATTATACACTATACAGTAGGTCTAGGTATATCGCACATTTACCGCGAATAACGGCTCTCGAGAGTCGGGGTGACTTATGTACGTGTGTACATGTACATGTGGTAATGAACCTAAACCTACCTACGGATAAGCGGTAAGGAGGGTTAAGGGGTAGAAGGTACATAAATTGAGTTCGATATTCGATGGTATTTCGTATTTGGTTGTGGTTGGCGTCTAGTATGCGCCGCGCGGTGCAGTTTAGCAGATGTTCGCGACTAGGCTAATACGCGTAATGCGTTCTCCGCCACGATGACGCATCTGCCATTAATACGAGTAATATCTACTCGCATTTAGGTAGTGGTAGTGGTAGAGGTAGAGGTAGAGGCGCTACAGCCTTCATGGCCCTCACTACTCCTGCTTCACGCTGCTCATAGTTCACTTCAGGTAGGTAAGTAGGTATACCTTTGATTCGAGATTTTCTGCCCATTTCAACGCAAATTTTCGCCTACATAATGTACGAATATGTATTACCCGTACATTATACGTGTACACGGTATACGCGAGTACAGTGCAGGTACAGGCACAGCTACAGAACGCACGATAAGAAGAAAACCTGCAACTGGTTACCTGTCTGTGCCTCGTTAGTCCTTAGCAGGCCCCGCCAAAATAAGAGGAAGGGGTTCCCCGGTCACCGATTCTTTTTAGCGGCCCACTTGCGCCTGCGTTTTAAGCTTTTGTAAAAAATAACGCCCCCCCCCCTTTCAAGGGAAAAACGGTTCGTATAATTTCTCCCCGGGGCCCGGATTTTCTCTGTACGGTCCTGGGCTCCTGGCAATCGGAAATCGTAACGGTTTTAAGCACGACGCGACGCAAAGTAGAACATTTACTCGTACCCTGAGCCAGCGCCTCAAAATTATTTTATTGGCCAATAGGTGGTTTTGGAATGAGCAGAATTCAAATCTGGTGTCCATTTTCAGCTACATCCCTTCCCTTACCCGGTGAAAAAAACAAAAATTTTCATAATTTCTCTTGATTTTGGGCTTTTTTGTGTAAATGTCGTACTGTGCGACGCGACGCGACGCGACGCTAACATACCTCTACCTGTATCTCTACTTTCTTCCTAGTTCCTACACAGTACACAGCTACACACTACACACCTACTGCTATGTAATGTACGTACGTCTACGTATCTAGTTATCTACGTATGTTCTACGCGTTTGCTTACGGCGGTGAACGGTGTACAGTACGAGTATGTACAAGTAGTCTAAATGCGTAAATGCTAAATTCGCTCTCAAACCTTAATCCGATTAATTTTTTTCAATCCGCCTTACGTAGCCCATAATGAATACGATGCGCATACAGCGGATAGTTTTTTAATTTTCATTTTCGTCCCCATTTTGCGTCGTGCTTTGTTTATTTTCAATTTAAAAAGCACATCTATCGTACGTTTACCGCCGCGACGCGAGCCTACATACGAGTATTTCAAATACCAACGACGCGACGTTCGTTCGCGATTCTGAATTAATTACGATGTTCGTAACACGCGTGTCCACAATCTGCAGTCCGTCATCTTACCTGGTACCTGGTACCTAGTACCTAGTACCTAGTACCTACTACCTACTACCTCTGACTGTGTTCAACAAAAGAAAGCAATTTATTTTCCCGACAGGTCCGTGATGAACTACCGGACACCCGGTATACTCACGTATGCCTAATTACGAGGACCTACACCTACACCTACTATGCTATAGGCTATTACCTCGCATTTCGCTTGCTATTAGCTAAATGCTAATTAGGTACGTGCATATTCGACGCCCCTTCACACCAAAGTCCAAATGTAATCCATCTGCCCCCTCCCCCTTTTTCGTTATTTTATACACAATTTTGCTGTTGTTGGCATTGCCATCCGTCATCTCTCATCTCTCATCTCTCATCTGTCATCAACCCAACAAGCCGCCGCGTTACATCATCGTTAGGTGCACCGGTGCACGTCGCAGTCGGCGTAAATTTATCATAAAATTCTGTATAGGTGTTTGACTCGACTTTTATACTCATTTGGGCTACGAGCGTTTGTTTTGTTTGCGTATTTATTCATTTATTTATTTATTTATTTATTTATTTATTTATTTACACCATTCGTGGTTTTTATTTTTTCGTCTTGGTTTTTAGTAGACGACAACTGCCGGCTTGATTGGGTGTGAACAGCCTTCCTCCTTCTTTCCGTTGTGGCGTGGCGTGGCGTGGCGTTATGGTGTAGCGCGGCGCGGCGCTGCTTCTACGACGAGCATTATTTTCTTTTCTTTTAGTAGAGTGTTTTCTTTTTATATTCGGCCGCCGCCGCCGCTTTACGACTTTTTTTTAATGCTTTACACGAAACAACGTTATCTTAATGCGCGACATGGCATTATTTCACTTTACCAGTCGTATTCGTATACGTAATATGCGGTATCTATTCGTATACTCGATGGTTGCACGTTGCCGCACCGTACCCATCGTCAATCGGTTCATCGGTTCATCGGTCCATCGGACCATCGGTCCACTACTAGCGCAGTACTAACATAGCCTTCGTCGTTGTCGCGAGATTAATTAATATTCTAGTTTAGACTATTGGCGCCGGACCTCGAACCTCGAACCCCGTACTGCGTACTCCGCGCGTACCCGCAGTTGGCGTCAATTTTTTATTTATTCCCACCGACTCGGTTGTTCTTTATTCGAAGCTATTACGTATTTTACGTTCCTACCTATACATATTATGATATAATACATTATAATACGTACATACTACTACGTAGCTACTAGCTAGCCTAGCTACGTAGCTGCGTACCTATACCTACATACGGTGTATATGCAATTACACACACTATACTGCGCTAAACAGTAAACACACATCACACATTCTTCATATATTACACACCGTTAAGGCTATGTACGCCTAGTAAATACCAATGTACTCTATATGTACGTATAATATACTCGTATATGAATACTTACTTTATTAACGATGTGGCACCAATGTACTGAAGCGTAGTTCTGACACCAGGGGTTATATCAATGTCTAAGTGGCACCGCGCAATTAAACTTCTATACGACACCATTATGTATATAAGTTTGAATGTTTTTCAGGCACCATGCTGCGTTGCCATGTATAAAGTATAGGAAATGCGTTCGCTTAACTTTGCTATTATGCAAGTATATATACGTATTGAATTAGTGTCGAAGTGGCACCATAGCAATAATTGGCGAACAGGCACCTTGTAACGCTGAGGCACCATTTCTGACAATTTTGGCCTTATAACGTTCTGGCACCATTTTGTGGTGCCTGAACGAAAATTTTGGTGCCTGAAGGTATCTTCAGTATATATATTGGTGCCACAAGTACATTCATTAAGAGTATATATACACACGGGTATATTTGGATTTTACCTACCTGGCACCCAATTCGTGTTCGTGTACGTGTACAATACGTCCGGTTGATCTTAGTACCCCTCACCGCAGAAATCCCATCAACGTAGCTGACGATGACGCGTGAAAAGTGGCCACACTTAAACAGATTACGATTACAAATAACGTAAACAGGGACGTCAGTGCGTGCTAATTATAGCACAAAGAAAACCTACAAAAAAACTAAATCATCGATTATTAATGATTTTTTTTCGTTTTTAAATTATTAATAGGCCTACTGTATCGAGTTAAATTCTTCATTTTACTCGTAATCAAAATAACGATAACGATCTACGTTTAAACATTGATTAGGGGCAGGGCCGGTTTTAGGATTGTTCGTTGGAGGGGGGGGGGGTTTAGGTTCCATAAATTATGAGTAATTTTTTTTTTATAAAGAAGAGATAACTAAAAGTGATGTTGTGTTTTAAATTAGGTAAAAATTACGAGTGAAGCTTGACCTCTTGGGGGGGGGGGTTAAACACCCAACCCCCCCCTAAAACCGGCCCTGATTAGGGTTGAAATTAATTTATTTGTATTACTTATCTAATATTTACTCGTATGTTGATGGGATTTTTGCGCTGACGCTGGCGCTGAGGGTACCAACATCAACCGAACGTACTGTACGTGTGCTTTACGTACTACGTAATTTATGGTATGAGATGATGAGAGCCGGACGTATCCAAGTATCTAGTACGTAGCTAGTAGCTACTAGCTACCTATACGTATTACCTACACATCTAGTTCCTACGTAGATAGTGATCTATCGCTGAAACGGTGATTTCTACGCGTATTTCCGACCAACGGAAATAGGAGGAAATATTTTGACAGGTGCGCAGCAGTTGATATGTGGCCGAAGGCGATGAAAAAATAACGACGAATACTGCGCCTTTTTCAACCCCCATTTGTCTAGTTTAGTCGTCTAGCTAATTTATAGATTTGTAGTAGCACTCGTCGGAGGTTAGACGACGGACGCATCACGCTTATCTCGCGGATTCATCTTGGTCCGAGATTCAGCTATCGAGATCGACTGTCGACTGTCGCCTCTCGCATGTCGCCTTTCGCCTTACGTCTTACGCCTAGTCGTGTCACACGCACACGCACACCCCCACCCCCACCCCTGCCCTCAACCACAACCACAACCTCAATCGCAACCCATAGTTGCGATAATACGCGTAGATGTAGATGTAGATATAGTCGTCAACTTGATTTTGATTTAGTAAAAACTTTACCTAGCTACCCTCCTTTTATGAACGTCGGAGGTAGTAGTTACTAGTTAGCTAGTTGGCTAGTCAACTAGTTTGGTATGGAATATGTTTAAGTAAAAAGTATAGGACGGTGATATACTTATAGGAATGCAATAAAGCGTGCACGTTTACGTTAGCACATATCTCGTCTGCTGCGAATACAAAACTCGGTACGTGTAGAATAGGTAGAGGTACATCTACTCGTAGGCCTACACACTACATACGTAATCTATGCTACGAGTATATACCATACGTAATACGTATATAAAATGATAGCCGTTTTCTTTGTGATTTCACCGAATTTCGTCAAATTACCGGTAATTATCGTAAACACGGAAAGTTAATGGTAAGTTACAGTTACTGAAAAACCGCAAATTTATGGTAAATCATTGTTGGTTACTGACTGTAAATCAACAGTAAATTACCGTAAATTGGTACGTAGTAAAATACACGAAATGATGGTAAATTACTGCAAATTATGGTTAAATCATTGTAAATTACCGGTGAATTAAGTAAATGAAAGTACCGGTAAATTAGCGTAAATACCGCGAATTTACGCTAATTATTGCAACTCATCAAGATTGTACAAGTATTATAAAATAGCATTTGCAACAATTTTGCTGTCATTCGTTCTTCCGTAATAACTGTAATTTACTCCAACTGTCATGAGCTTCAGATTTAGATGCCTTAGATGTGAGCCAAAAGGCCGACAAGATTTTTGTAACATGAATTACGATTGCGAGTTATTGTGAACAGAAAAAAAAGGAGTGTCCGGTAGCGAGCATTGCGGAGCAACGTGAGCCGGCGACATAAACGTATACGCACGTTTACAAACACGATGCACATTGACATTGGACATGGGCGACACAATTTGTATTACGTACTAGTATGCAGTAAGCAGTATGCAGTTTGCAGTATGCAGTATGCAGTATGCAGTATGCAGTATGCAGTATGCAGTTGCACATACGTAGACATAGGCAATAGGCATACCGTATACGTATGTAATACTCGTAGGTACATATAATGAACAACGAACACGTCACGTCGACTTATTCATTCGTGTGCACGTGTGTGCGTAACTGCGTATCTAACATCTACTACTTATACGTAGACGTACGACAACCGACAACCGACAACGGTATGATCTGTTGCTCTCTGTTGCGTGTTTTAGGTCAACTTCCCCCACGACTACGTCTCCAGGGATGAAAAACAATATAGTCAAGGGAGATCTTTTACTTGCGCTCTGCGTGGAAGTCACACGTTCACGCACATGCTTCATATTTAGCAAGGCGGGTGCGACGTGCTCTCGTTCACCGTATGACACGCGATCTCTAATTACGTGTGGCATCTTTTACACTACTATACGAATACGTAGCCCTACATATTACTCGTATACCCCGCTACTATCGGCTAATAGCTGACTTCTGGCTAGAGTGACCAGTGTAGAACTGTAAATGTAATGTGGTGCTGGTGCTGGTGGTGGTGGTGGTGGTGGTAGAGGTACATATTGTACGTTTGCGCATTTTTTTACATTTGCGTCGTATTACCGTGTTAATTACCTTAAAGCGTACCGTATACCAATTTTTGATACGCGAGTCACATCACATGATAAACGTCGCGTCAAAAATACTCGTATGTAGCTAAACCGAAAGGGTTGATTTTTATTACGAGTATGTACGGTGTACACGTTGAACTTAAACCAAACTCAGGTCGACGCTATGGTCGCGTCGCACGCCGCACGCGTATATAAATACGCGTACGTTTCCTGCACCATTAATGGGTAAGTTGATTTCGTTGTTAGCGGAAGTGGCGATGTTTAGCGAGACAAGATGACGTCCACGTCCACGTCCATGTCTATATCTTTGTGTATACGTATGTGTATGTGTCCGCTGTCCACGCCAAGACTCCGATGTTTATCCCTTTATCCGTTCGTGCAATCGTGCAAACTACTCGGCATCCTGCTTCATCGATTCGTACTCTACTCTCTGATAACTGATAGGTACACGTGTAAATAATTCCTACCTGGAGGCTGTTTACTCTACGTATATCACGTACAGGTGTATGCAATATGCATATTGCATTGCATATTGCATATACCTGTTCGTAAATGATTTCTTCAGGCTTTAATAGCGTATTCGAAAGAAGGAAAGAAAGAAGCAAATGAGAATGGTGTACTGGTTTAGTGTGCCGAGACTTTTTACAATTTCATATTTGTCTCGAATTTATTACGCTAGGGCGGTCGTGTCGACTTGCGTGTATAATTCGAGTAAAATCATTTTCAAATAGCGTTTTGTTTTCTTTTTACAGCAGCAACATGCCAGGCAACGTGCACGGTGGAATATGTGAATATTAGTATGGATTGGAATGCCGATGCGATGATGTGGAGAACGGCGGCGGCACGCAAAAACGCGTCAAGCGAAGACTCGTCACGTCACGTCGCGTCGCGTCGCGTCGTACGTTGCATACCAGTAGCCGAGTGATGGATTGGTGATCGTGACATGTAGCCGGTACGGCCTACGAATGTACAAGCTATTACCAGCGCAGACAGCATCAACGCAAATGCAATCGTAATGGATGGCGGCGGACAGGTAGATGAACAGTTTTTCCTAATGGTTGCGTATGGTGGTGGTGGATGATGATGACGACGATTACGCAGCATTTCGTAGTTTCCTCCGCGCTGCGCTACTTCGTTAACAAATAATTGAGAAGGCGGTATTTCCGTTCGCCTAAGTAACTCGAGTACCTGTATTTTTTTTCTACGTGCACTTAAATCGCGGCTACTTTGATTTGTCGGGCCCACACTGAACCCAAAGCGTTACGTCCGACATCTGACCGACAATTGACGAGTACGATTACTACATGTATATTCACTCATTGACGTTGTCATTTTATAATTCTTCTGCTGCTGCTTCTTCTTCTTCTTCTTCTTCCCCTCCTCCTCCTCCCTTGTGTTCTGGTTTTTACGCGCAGTCATTCGTGCACGCCGTCAGCCATCGGTATACCTAATATTCTTTTAAAGGTATCTACCTTTCGTACGTACGATCTACCACCAACTCGCGTAAGGGCGGAGTTTTTTAGTCTATCTTGATATCTGATATAGTGGTGTGCTGGTGTGGTAATATCGTAGGACGCGAGACGAGTACAGTAATTCTGCTCTTGACATTCGTGGTCAGAAAGTAATATGAAATCAATTAACGAGCAGACCGCCATTTTTTCCAACTGCTTAACCGGCCACTAAGTCTAGCTATCTAATCTACTCTTGTACGTGTACGTACTACGTACTACGTACTACGTACTACGTGCTACGTGCTACGTGTATTGTGTAATTGCATACGTGTTTAATTGTTCACATGCGCGCGTATACGTATACGATACGAAAACGATGCAATACTCCGCTCCGTATCCCAATCCCAATCCCTATCCGTATCCGTATGTGTCATTCGATTTGCGGAGTCGCGTACACCGACGCCAGCGCTTCACCCAAATCAGGCTATTCTTACAAAGAAATCGATTTTCGTACCTCGCACAACTACAGATACTCAACGTCAGAGTAATCTCGTACACGTACATACTACATAGACATACCTAACCTACCTACTTGTTCTCGGTACCTATTCACCATTCACCATTCACCATTCACTATTCACTATTTACTACGTAGATACTAGTTTACGTCTTCGTTTTAGTTACCCTACTACTGTACGTACAATTTGCATTCAATCACTACCACGTGCGGTATAGCCTAAGTATGTTTTCTTTTTTTTCAAATTGAAATTTTAACCTTTTCTATGGTAACCATCCGATTTTCAACTTTGATGTGTTTTTACAACGAGAACTGAAATTCCAAATTCCAACAAAAAATATCGCTAATGTGAACGCGGACCGTACTACCACCGTACGAGTTCGTGGCTCGTGGCTCTTGGCTCATGGCTCGTACATCGTATGTAAATGTATCAGCGAATTTCATGTTAATAGTATTGCATAAGCGGGTCGCCGTGTTTTCTTTCTTCGCCACCTCAACCTCGCCACTTTGCTGTTATCGCGCGCGCCTCATTTGCAATGGAAGAATACTTCGTTGGTTGAGCGTACGTAAATGCTTTTACTCATTGTACTAAACGACCCTACCCTACCTGAATACCTACCTACCTACCTACTTATTTACGTTATATAATGTAGTACTATGTAGTACACTTACGAAGTTATCAAAAGGTACTGTATGCATATTACCGTATTTTGTATAATGGCCGAAGCAACGCGTACTCGTGTACGTGTACGTGTACGTGTACGTCTTTATCGAGGTAATACTCCGGTGTCGTACCTACTTGACGCATCCAGTATTTAGCTACTCGTACCTCTTACCCACCCTACTTCCATCGCCGATGAGCAAGAATTTTTTCAACGTATATGTGAAAAAAGTCAATACTCGACAAGTTTTAACAGCATTAAATTCAAATTTCTCAATATAGCTACGAGTTACACAAACATAGGGTACCTATGTGTAATGATGATACGAGCACTTATAAATGCCTTTACCTTTACTAATGTACGGATTACACGTATCTCGCACCAAATCAACTTGCCGGACTAATTATCAATTCGGCTTTTTTGATTAACGAAATTCGTGTTAACCGAGCTTCCGGTACTTATGATCTAATACGTTTACGTATCTCAAACACCTCGTCTGTCGCGTGGATGATTTTACTATTATTTTTCGTTTGTTGGTTTGTTTGTTTTTTTGTTTGTTTGTTTGTTTGTTTGTTTGCTTGCTTGCTTGCTTGATTAATTAATTAATTAATTAATTTATTTATTTATTTATTTTGGTGGAGAAATTGTATCACTTGTATCGTTAGGTAAAGTGAATTCGCTTCGTTGAAGCTATTATTCGGTTAATATAATTACACTCGCTTTAAATTACCACGGCTTATTTTTACATTATCGCAGCTAGCGAGGGAGTGCATCAGATTTGGCAAATTAAAGGCTTTTATTCCTAACGCGATATTATACCCTTCACGCTGTACGCTGTACGCTGTGCGATGTACGATGTAGGTTGCACGCTCAACTCTCGACTCGTCGTCAAGTGAAAAGGGTTGCTCTGGGGTATAATAATACCGGTCGTTACTTACACTTAAATAATCTCATTGTGCGTCGCCTTAGTTCGCTAATATTTCGCTTTCGCTGATAGGCCTACACTCTAACTCCACTCGCCATACGCGTCGTCGCATCGTTTACGCCAATCTATTCTATTCTCCTCTCTTCTTTCCGTCTCTTTTGTAACATATTTCGTTTGTTTACCGACGAAAAAAAAAGCACCATAAAAGGTCGTCAAATCATTAAATTTTCAACGATTAGTTAACTCGCTGTCGATTAGCGTTTATAATGTTGAACGTTTAGAAAAAGTCTCACACGTACCGACCTCCCGACTACCGAGTGTCGCCTTCGCTCCTTACGATGAATTGATTTTTTTTTTTTTTTTTTTTTCAATTTTACGGTGTGCATGAGTATAACGTCGTCACGGATAATGTTTTTTTGCGTTTTGCGAATAAAATGCCGCAAGTTCACTGCTATCAGCACGGTGCTTCCGAATGGGAAAATTGGCTTATTTTATTTGCCGCAGGGCTTCACCATAACGGTTCAAAGTTGGAGACCGCGAACGGCCACTTTTCTTGCATGTTGCATAATGCATATGCCTGCCTGCCTGTCTGTATCTGTACAAGTACTTGTGTATGTACGTGGCGTCGTACGTGCGTGCAATGTACTCGTATGTACCTGAGCTACCTCAGTAGTAAGTAGACCTATTAGCTAAGTACCCAGACCTACTACCTACTCGTAATTGTGATCGTAAAGGTTTAGGTGATACACATAGGTGTAGGTAACTAGGTACATGAATGAACGTACTGTATGTGTATTGTGTATATGTACATAATTATAGAGTATGTATTATGTATACTACGCGAGTATAAGTAGGCCTAATGTAGAAGGTACAGTTTACAGCCACCACTACCTGTACATACGAGTATTAGCGGCTTAATGCGAAAGCGTGGTTAACAAACGATTTACTTCCGTGTACACGACGACGTTATACATCGCTACCGAGCCTCGAGCCCAGCTTCTTTTCTTTTCATCGGCCGTTGGGTAATAATTTCCTCGCCTAACTCGGTTACTCGTTTGTCTCGCCGCCATACCTTACCTTTTCCACCCGTCTCGTCTCATCTCATTTCATCTCATTTCATCTCATTTCGTTTCCTTTCGCTTCGACAGACACTCGACATTTATGTCACACATCTTATAAACGCGAACCTACATAGAGTCGTACAACAACATGAACGTTCGACTCTATGTTACAGAAGACAACCTTTCGCCTTTCAACATTGTAATACGTTCGCCGTTGCGGTTCTCCATCTCCATCTTCATCTCTGTCTTCGTCTTCGTCTTCGTCTCCGTCTGCGTCTGCGTCTCCGTCTCTATCGCAGTCAGCACGATGTACGTCTTATACCTACACAAGACGGTGAACGCATATCCTCGTAATACTAGGTAGTAGGTACACATGTGGTTAGGAATAGATCAGTATACGCGCGTATACGTATAGTATACTTACGCCGAGCATGAAATTGATTTCGATTGAAGAACTTTATTATTCAATAAAGAAATTACCTTTACTTAGGGAGGTACCTGTTCTTAATGCCGTATCGCGGTATTACACGTAATTCGCGTATAGCTCTTACGAATTTTCCTATTTCAGTATACGTGCTATACATGTAGAGAGGTAGGTAGCTAGGTACAGCCTACAGGTAGTACACTGTACGTACACTGCATAAACAACAGACATGCTGTAAAGACTTGGAAATTCTCCTCTATGCGTAGCGCAATATACGCATAATGCGTAAACGTAATCGCCTCTTATGTTGTTATGTTATCTACAACATTTGCCTACATCAACTGCGACTATCTACTATCTGTATCTATGTAGTACTCGTATGTACGAGTAGTATCACGGCAGTAGCACGTTATAAGGATTAGCGTTAGCGGCCGATTAGGTGACTGGATATAGTTGATGGTAGCCGCCGTGCCGCCTGTATCTGCGTGCAAAAGGCTCATTTGAGTGGAAAAGTGTCACTTTGGGCTTGTCGTTGGGCTCATACATGTGTAGTTATCGATACCGAAACCCGAAAAACAAAAATCAACCATAACAGTGAAGCCTACACTGGCTACACTTTACAGCCTGCAGCCTGCAGCTTGCAGGCAACGTGTTATAGGTAAAAAGATGAACAGTAATACCTATTTCAAAATTTATGTGTACCTCTGTACTCCATAAGTCTACGTCTACGTCCACGTCTACGTCTATGTATAGGTATAGAACTAGCTAGTAGGTAGAGGTACTAGGTAGTTATAGTTAGGTACAGGTAGTAGGTAGCGGCTAGCGGGTAATCTTAAACTGGACATTCAAATTTGCTCTTATCAATCCATTCTCAAGTTGAAAAATTGCAGCAATTTACGCTAGTAGTTTTTATCAATTCTGAAATCATCGAATAAATTGCAATTTTTCAACTTACGAATGGATTGACATTGATAAGAGCAAATTTGATTTTTTTATTGAAGAAAATCACGTCCAATTCACCATTAGTCAATCCATAGCTGCCATTTGGCCAGCCGGTGGTACTCGTACTAGGTAGTACTAGTAGTAGATAGGTAGGTACAGGTAGTAGGTAAGGTACATATGTAACTACATAGTACATACATACACATACTAAATAGACGGTCTCGATAATGTTGCGGCAATTTTACCCGTCAACTACGGAACATTATGTTGATACGGTAAGATTGGCACGTAAACATTGGCGGCGAGTAATGGGGGCAACTACCAAGTACGAGTACCAACCGGCATCGCACGTATGAGTATAATGTTTAATGTTCTGTTTGTGATAATGTTTTCAATCTTCCATCGGGTCACCTTAGCCGCTTGACCACATATTGCTATTGTCCTCTTTTTCTGTAACGACGGCGGCGCATACAGTATGTAGTATGTAGATGTACTGTACTACTGTACTCGTATGTTACGTGATGTCGACTCGATTATCTTTCTCTTGGATAAAAAACCAAATTCGCTGTCATTACGCTGTACACATGCCGAAGGGTGTGTGTGTGTGCTTGTTTGGGGGGGGAGCCCTGCTGCTATTAGCCAAAAACAAAAACATCGCGAAGTGTTGAAGCAGGAAGTACATGTATAAATGTAATGTACATCTACCTACGTACAAATTTGTAATAATAACTGCGCTCTGTGTTCAATGCTCAGTGCTCAGTGCTCAGTGCTCGCGACAGTAAATAAAAATAAATAACGCGTAATTTTGCCAGATTAATTAAATACAGTAAATTCCGCGTTAAAAAGTAAGCTACGTCGACGGTCGACGCATGTTCTGACTTATGAATCAGAATCATGGTTGAAAGAGGTAAAGATTACGGCGCGGTGGTTGATTCACCATTTCACCACTTCACCGCCCGTTCTATTTTTACACAATCTTGAACGCTGCGAACAATGAACCGTGTTCGACTGTTCGTAATTCGTAACATTCGTAAGCGTTTACGACTTACGAGTCGAAACACGAATATGATCGAAATGATTGATTCGATCTTTCATTTC
This sequence comes from Maconellicoccus hirsutus, assembly GCA_003261595.1. NCBI lineage: Eukaryota > Metazoa > Arthropoda > Insecta > Hemiptera > Pseudococcidae > Maconellicoccus > Maconellicoccus hirsutus. The sequence continues at coordinate 22,466 of QBDW01000999.1, forward strand.
TCTATGCAAGTTCTGACGTTGTGACGCGAAAGCGTTCATCTTAACATCGGGTATAATTTTCGTAATTTTCACGTCGCGTCGCGTCGCGTCATATTGTTATTTGTTAATTTGTTACCTACTGTACGTATTGTTTTTAGCGAATACTCGTGGTCTTTCGGGTCGGATTTGGTTCGGCACTATTCTCTTCGTACGTGTCAATTACGCGTACGCGTACGCGTAACGTGTTGTGTTTTTCTGTACATTTCATCGTTTTTTATCCCTGCTCCACGCTTTCCTTACTGAGGTCACGTAAGTTACTACATACTGTACAGTATGTCGAACGATTTGAATTTCGCATGCCGACGGACTTGGTTACGTAGTGTTTTAACGCTGGACTTATGCCCACCAGCACCAAAAGAGAGTTATTCCTTACTCTCGTATACTAGGCCTATTATCGCCATCACATTAATTCTCACCGCAGATGGAGAGGTGCCCCTCCAGAGAGGCGAGAAGCTCCCTGAATGTCCAATGGAAGAGAGTTGAACTCTTCCACCACTCGGAACACAGCCTGCCGAACCGAGGAGGGCCTGTAGTCTGTCGATGTGTGGAGCCGTACACGTGCAGTATGTGAAAATGCAATACAAGTCCTAAGACAGTAATCGATTACTTTCAAGTGTAATACAAATAGCCTACATAATATATTGTAACACAAGGTACGAGTTACGAGTAGCGAGTACATTTAGGTGTACGTACTACGTAGTACTTAATTACCTATTACCTAGTACCTGTTAGATGAGCGTAGTGCTGCGGCGCTAACGCCATTACACAGCCGCACAGGTAACACGAAGAGGGAGATGGGCAAGGTGAAGTCTGGAACGCGGGTCAAAGTTGTACCGGAGTCGCGGCGTCGCGTCGTATAAGCCGCCATATTTGGATGCCATTGTTTTACCATGTACGTACTACGTACACATTACCACCTTTAATACGAGTATACCGTGTGAATGCGTGTAAAGATAGGATAGGACAGGAGCGCAGGACTTCATTCGGCGTACACCCGAAAACAATACGCAGCATACGTGTTGATAGTTTTTATTTAATTACCTATTTAAAAAAACTGTCTCGTAGTAATTGCGATAACTGAGCACTTCCGATACCGATAATACCATGAATAAAGTTAGGATAGGTAGAGGACCTAGAGGTACCGTACTTTTTCATTTTGCATGGTCGTGCTTTTTGCGTGTCTTGAGGGAACGAAAACTCACAGAACTCGGTAGGTGGAGAATCGATGATGAAAAAGGGCTGTGCCAGGCAAGGCTAAACAAAGCGTTTAGAGGACTTGCAAGGAAAAGCAAGCAAACTTTTATGGTAGGTACTTCGCCATATTATTTGTATGTGAAAGCGTGAAAGCGGTTCTCTGAATGTAGGAAAAACCGCCGCAAACGCGCTCAGCCTCTATCTGCCTTCAAATGCACACAAATGCTGAAAGAAATGCGGTATAATTCCTTTCCAATGAGTACGCGAACAGTGAACGCGCGCGCGCACGTGTGTGTGTGTGTGTGTGTGTGTGTGTGAACCTTTGAATACGAGTATACATACCTATACTCGTATGTAGCTAGACCTACACTATTACGGTCGCGGTCGACGAACATAGTGGACAACTAGACATATAGACAACGAGCATCGGACACCATGGTCGGCTACATTTCACACCATGATGGATGAGTGAAATTAGTCGTATTTACAAGGTAGATTATTTTCGATGATAAATTTCGACGCTGCTCTGCGCTGTTATACGATGGCGCGACGAGTTTGAGTGTGTCGGCGGCTCTCGACCGTATTAGCGCGACGGTAATTATACATGCACGCATCGTATCTGGTTTCTCGTAGGAGATTGCACATATTTTGTATTATTGTTAGATGAAGTAAAGGTAAACCTTACCTAAACCTATTAGGTAGTTGGAGGGGGAAAAAAATGAACGATGCGCGATTGTACACATCGACATCGTCGTCGCTTTGTCGCGTCTTACTTGTTCAACCTTCAACCCGTAACAGCAACAGCAACCACAACAACAACCACCACCACCACCACCATCATCATCATCATCATCACATTCGGTAGCACCAGCATCCGTGTTTCCGCGCGTATTACATCATTTACCGTTTAGCTTTAGCATCGGCATCGGCATCGGCTGTCGAGTGTCGACAGTAGCGTTGAACAGCTCGCACCCGCGGCTAATCGTATTTTTACGTAGTTGCTCTCCAATAAGATTTTACCTTCGTTCGTAAGTCGTATCTCACGCTAATCTACGCACACCGAGATAGAGGTACGTTAATTCGTTTACGTGCTCGTGTGTACGCTTACCTGCCAGTTGTCACGACGAAATAAAATACAAGTGAATGGCATGGATATTGGGTAGGTATTAGGTATCAGGTATTAGGTAGCTCTAGCTACTAGCTACTAGCTAGTTAGCTACAGCTAGGTACAATAGGTAGACTAGGTAGAGTAGGGTAGAAACAACGCAACGCAACGTAATTGATTTTGGGCGGTACTCGTACTCGTACTCGTACTCGTATTCGTGTTTCGCACTGCGATCGTGCATACGATATGTATTCGATAAAATTGATCCTCGGACTCGGTCTTCACGGACTCACGGTTAATAGTCAGAGTCAGTCGTAGAGTTCGTTGAAAAATTAAAGGGCGAATACGAATCACTTGGCGGCAGATAAGCGCAACAAGGGTCAGCAATGTCAATAAAAACCAACAACAAAAAGGCGAAAAGGAGCTGGAGCAGGACAGAGTCTGCTATGTCGTCGAGTAGGCTTCTTGATTGAAATGTAAACAGAAACAGAATACCCTCGTCGTATTCAATCGTCAATCTGTTTGACGGTGACGACGCCGACGTCGTATCATTAAAACGCGTTTTCACTTTTCATCAACGCGGGCGGCCGTCGTCATCGTTTCAGTTGTACAACTGTGCTCCTACTCGCACTCGTACCTATTACCTATTACCTATTACCTATTACCTACGTAATGTACTCTTACTACATTTATAATAATTTTTTAGACCGCACACCGCTGCTCTTCCGCGCTCAGTCGACGTATTAAAAGTATTTTTACCTGCATCGCGAACTGATAATTTACGAGCTGCTTAACTGCGGCTTAATTGATAAATGTTTAATTAATGAAAGATACGCGACGACAAACAAATCATTATTGCTTGAAATACGAGGGTTTTTTCCTTTCTCTCTCTCTCTCTTTTCAACAGTAGTCTTGTTTCGGTTGAAAAGCAATTTGGTGACGTTGCTGCGCTTCTACTGCTTTTGTTGCGCGTGACTACTTCGTCGAATGCTTATTTTTGGATCTGGATGTACTCGAAGCTATATAGAAATTAGTTGATAAAGTCGTAAGCCTTGAACGTCTTATGAAAAATGCGTTGATTGTCAGTAGGTATCTAGTATACCTAATACCTATTACCTATAGACTATAGTTTATATTGTCTATGTCTGTGTCTGCGCCTGTCTCCAAACAAATCTCCAAATCTTGATATGATTAGCGACCAGCTTGGCCTATGTAGTATGTAGTATGTAGTATGTACATGTAAATGTACTGTGCGGGTATAAGTAGCCTATAAACTCGTAGCTACGTAGTCCGGTAGTGCAAAATTAAAATGGACATAATATTTACGTTTACATACTGTTTAGCCTACGTAATATGTATCTCATCTGATTCGTGATACGACAAGAAATTTGATCCGCGGATCCACTAATCGTTACAGCCTAACAGGCCTTGGTCCGTAATACATAATTACGTATACGTTACGTACTTATCGATCCGTGATCTGACGATCTGAGGAAACGATTCGGCGAATCGCACTATTAGCAGAATATAGTATGTACCTAGTTACCATGTAGTTACATGAATAAATTCGTTATCCTGTGAGAGCTTGAGAGAGCAGAAGGCACAAAAAGTACTTTTTTTTTTAGTTTTCATTTTATACAAATGGCAAGAATATTTAATATTGAATTGTATGTACGAGTATATTTTTTCTTGAATCGTGAAACGAAAAATTTACTGTTATCAATTGCGAGTAGGCTTACTTCAAAATGAAAATAATTATGTATCAAATTGTAATTTATCTAGTCCAGCAAAAACCGGCGAGGACACCTGAATCAATCGGGCACCCAGGTACATATATCTTGCGCGCGCGCGCGTGTGTGTGTGTGTGTGTGTGTATGTGTATGTGTGTGTGTGACTTTTTTCGGTTTTATTGTAAAAATCGCAGTGATTACTTAAACAATGTTTAAATAGACGTGATTTTCTTTCATGAAAAATCGAATTTTCTCTTATTAATTGATTTTTAAGCCGAAAAATTGCAATTTTTGTAGTTTTTATCAAATCTATAACTCTAAACACATTGAATAGGAACTTCAATTTTTCAACTTTAAAGTGTGCATGTTATACTCGTAGGTATCTAGAAAGCTAAATGTAGGTTTTAGCTGACGATATGTACTCGTACGTGTACGCGTACCCAAATAAAGTACGAATGAAGTGGCCAAGTACCGCGAGCTTACAGCTTGTAGGCAGACAGCGTGGCAGTGTAGTGTAGTGGCATTGCTAGTGCCATTGGCACTACAGGTAATACCACTACCTACTTACAGTCGGTGTGAGTGTGAGTGTGAGTGCGAGTGCGAGAGCGAGAGCGAGAGTGAGCGTGAGTGTACGTGTACGCGTACTCCGTCTGCGTACAGCTGTGCAAGTGTGCATGCGTTCGAGCTGCGAAAGCGAAAGAAGCCATTTTAAAAGCGTAAAGCCGTACCACCGCTATTATAGCGAACTGCTGGACGACCAATAAGCCACGTATTGGGTGTGGCTATCGTCGCATGCGTAACCCAAACTTGTCCGTATCCCCGGCGGTTAGTCGATTGTCAGGTTCGCCGTGGCAAACTACTATTTCGATCCGTGTTCGTAGTGCTACAATTCGCGTAAGTTTTTTTGTCCCCTTCGGTTTTTGTTCCATTTTTCGTTCGCGTAATTTTCAATTTTCAATTTTATTTTTGGTTTTTCGATTTTCGATGCTATCTCAGTTTTGTGATCGTTTGTTTTTAGTGTGGAAAGTTTCGCGTTCGCGTTTGCGTTCGCTTTGGCCTTGCCAATTCGATCGCTCGTAACTCGCCGATAGAGATTAGAGATACGAGATACACATTATACGGCGGCGGCTGGACGCGTATTCAATGATATTTACTTACGAGCGATTCGTTTAATTATTGTAAACTGGAATGTGCGATACGTAAGTGTCGATAGTTGTGGTAAGCGTTGCGCTTGATCGTTTTGTGCGATTGTTTTGCGAGTAACCGCGCGCCGCAGCGCTACGTCGGCGCCGCGTATCCCGCCGTAGTTTTATTCGTAAAATTTCGTTATTCGTTTCTTTTCTCTCGTTTCTCTTTGTTTGTTGTGGTCGACGAAATTCGATCGAACTACGCGTACAACGCAGCGCAACCATATTGCGTGGCCGTTCGCGATTTTGAAATATTTTTCCAATTTTTTTGGTGGCGTGTTACGTTGGCTTGCGTTTATGTTCGAGGAACATCCGTCCGAGAATTGTTGGAGGGCCTCCAGCGAAGTCTGGGCCCCCTCCTGCTGGGCGCGTTGCTGCAGTCCGAAACCGGCCATCACGTTGGCCACTTCGGACCATCACAGGCCATTCGTGCCTTCGCTGGTGCCGAATCACCCTCGCTCCCTCAGGATCTCGCCCATCAAAGCCGAGCTTCAAGATATGTCCGATTTTCCTCAAAGTAAGACCGTCGTCGCGTTTCTACTTTTATAATTAGTTAAGTGTACGTTCATGTACCTCCTTACTCGCATCCGCTGTTCTGCACTATGGCTGGCTGTACTCCTCTAACTAACTAACTACAGGAATATACCTAATTACCTATTTACACCTCTATCTCTTGCGTAGTACGTATAATATCGCGTTATAATCTTGCGTGGCGTCGGCCGTCTTGAATATTTTCTCTCGCGAAAAATGACCGCGTATAATCAAGGATTTCTGTTTTATCAACCGACGACGTTCGCACTCCTTCTGTAAAATGTAGCATCATTTTGACCTCACACCTTCATCCGTTCGTTATTTCATGTACCTACCAAAGACCGCTCATCCAAATTCTGAAAGCGGCTGCGGCGGCAGGCGGTGACGGCGTCTCCAACCAACGAATTTCTCGCAAAATTTCCCAAACAACTTTGAAACGGCGGATTTCTATTTGTGAAAAAAACGCAGAAAACAGTCTTGTACGAAGTGAAAAGCGCAAATTCGCCTTTTTTCGTACTTAAAAAGTTCATTATTTCGTCGTTCCACTTCCGAATTCGGTCATCGCGAGAATATCGCTTCGCTGGAGGAATTCCATTGCCCAAAGAATTACGTAGGCTACTCGTAGATAATACGATTACTTTTTTTTCGGTGTTATTGTGCGTAAATAGAAAAACGACGTTAAATTGCGCATGGTTGCCGTCTATAAAAAAATCAAATTTACTCTTACCATCAATCCGTTCTCAAGTTGAAAAATTGCAATTTAGCCTGCATAGGTAGTTCTTATAAAATTCAAAAACACTGTATAAATTGCAGTTTTCAATTTAAAAGTGCGTTGACAAGGATGAAGTTTGTATTTTATCGAAGAAAAAGACGTTAAACTCGACATTGTTTAAGCCAATGCTGGTTGCGGGGAGGGTACCTCACTACCAACTAAACTACGCGTACCTATTACTTAATACTACTCGAAAGCAAAATGTCAAAACACGATGTAACGAATTAACCACAAAATATGCGAAATTGAAAAAAATCTTTTAAATTTATTTTAATACCTACCTGTACCTAGTACCTAGTACCCTACCTAATTATTTTTGTCGATTAGGTACATCTACACAGGCCTACTATGTACACACTACACAGATACACTACATTCTACAATATATGTACTATACATACGTAACGTAACATTTTCAAGCATCTGACTGAATCTCTTTAGTCTTGTAACACTCGTACAAATGTACCTAACTACCTAGAGTACATAGTACATCTACACAGTACATAATATATAATTATGTACCTAGTACGTACTACGTAGGGGAAGCCGGGAAGCTGAATCGTTATAGCATCTATCTAGTATCCTTAAATTAATTTGGGCTACGATGTACGAGTAAATTCATCCTTCTACCGCACCTGCACCCAATAATTTTTCAACATTTTTCCATCAATTAAGACGAATACCTATACTGTTTTTCCACAGTTTTGATTCCTCAAAATTGCGTTTTCAAAATCGACCGGGCAAAATGGCCACCTTGAATTATTACCATATAAAATGAACTGAAAATATTGTAAAAAACAAAAACATAATAAGTATTCATTAATGTTAATGAATAATATGTTTTTTTACGTACGACAAAGACACATTATTTAAAATTTCGTATTAATTTAACAAGATGTCCGTTTTGCCCCAAGCGGTATATTTTGAGGAGAGAAAAAAAAACAGGAAATTATCACTTTTAAACAATTGATAGGAGTAGGACGTAGGCTACTCGTATATGACTACAACGCATCAATACAAATACAGAACTAGAAGCGGTTAGTGCGCGGTTTTTGCGAGATAGCACAATTGTTCGATTTTTAATGCAAAATGTTTATGCCCCACCTTCCCTTATCCTATACGAATAAGGTGAAATAAAAAAGTAACAACAACAACAACATTGCCTTTAATTTAGATTGGATAACCCTGAACGGCTGAACCCTGATTGGAAAATTTCGAGAACGCATCGTAAATGTGAATCCATCACGCACCTACTCACCTAGTACGAGTACACTATTACATACGAACGGAGAAAATTGTCTGTAGTCTGTTTAAATGTTTCCATCACGATCATCGAGTAATCATTGAGAATACCGAGTACCACCTACCGTTTTCAAGCGCCTTTTTACTCCGTTTCACCATTCGTCATAAAAACGTTGAAAAACAAAACGATGAGTACCTATTTTCAAGTTTTGTGAGTTTGTGGTACCGGGTACAACAAAACGTACGTAAACGTAAAGGTAGAGGTAGAGGTAGAGGTAGAGGTACCTTTGCTCGCTAATACAACACAACACGGTACGGTACGGTACGGTACGGTATGTAGTTTTCGAATAAGAGATTTTTGTTATTTCAAAAGTGTTCATCTTTGCGCATGCTTGAAATTTCAAAATGGTGCCGCGATTTAATTCGGCTCTGTGTACGTGTACGAGTACGAGTAAAACGCGATTATCAGATAGATTTTCCTGCTGTACTCGTAAATTCGTTATTGATTTGTCGCTCAATAATTTTCTCGTGGTTAATGACTAAGTGACTGCATGTGTATAGTGTACTATACCATTAAGCGTGTTAAGCGTCTCGTGTATCTGGCTATCTGCCTTTGCGCTACTACGTACGAGTATAATTATTACTCGTATTGAACAACTTGAAAATTTTCGAGCCCTTTCAGAGAATCCGAGCCCAGGACAAAACGTACGCATCCTAGGTAGCTACTAGCTACTAGCTACTAGCTAGGTGCTATTAGTCATTACGTGTTGTAGGTAGCCAGGTCGAAGAAGCAGGTACATAGACATAGGCTACTACGTATAGTAGTACCTCTACCAACTATACCTACGTAGTACGTACTGCATACTGCATATTGCATACTGCTCAGCGTTGTTGACCGGTGAACGAAGCAATAGTCACGGGCATGCTGCCACCTAAGCGGTTCATCTAAAAATAAAAAACTAAACATTGATCATAATCAGGTGTCCGCTTAATTACCACCCTGCTTCCTCTCCGCAAAAATGAATTACTTTTTTTCGATTTCATACTCATAGCGAGAATGCTTGCGTAAAGTTGCGAATATATTTCCCTGTAATAATGAAACACAAAATCCATTCTTATCAGTCCACTTTCAAATTGAAAAATTTGCAATTTATTCCATGTTCTTAGACTTGATTACGTAGTTGCGTAGTCGCGTAAATTGCAATTCTTCAACTTGACAATGGATTAACAAGAGCGATTTTGATTTTTTATTTGAGACTTTTAAGAGAAAGCCTTGATAGATATTAGATACGAGTACCTTTACCTATCCAACTGCGCATTGTTAATGTCATTGTAACCATTCTCGCTATGAAAACTCCAAAAAAAGTAGGTAACTCATTTTCGCGGGGACGTGCAGGCAGATCAATCGCTCACCTGATACAACTTGACACATGTCATATTACGAGTAGGTACTAGGTACTAGGTACTAGGTAGTAGAAGATAGAGGTACTAGTTGGTAGATTGTGGCTAGGGCAGAGTACTCGTACATGCGTAATAACTGTCCGTTGGAATTATCGGCGAACAAATTTACGAGGTAAAACGCATTAAATTGGCCGTATGTAATGTGTATGTGAACACAAATACTTAAAAAGGAAAGACTAGATAAGTGTACGTGATTACATGTCGTACTAACATACCTACCTACCTACCTGCCTGCCTGCCTGCCTGCCTGCTTGCCTGCTTGCCTGCTTGCCTGCTTGCCTAGTGGCTACTGGCTACTGGATGTACATAACGTTCACGTTCACGTTCCCTCGTTAGTTAGCGTATTTACACATTTCTGGTACTTGCGAAGATACGTGTACGCAATACAGATAGATATTCGTAGATAGAGGTACGTAGATAGTATACAATACACGTGATACGTACATATTGTGTATGTACTACGTAGGTATGTAGGCTACGTAGACGTTCTACGTAGCAGTAGGTTATTACGGTTTAAGGTATTAGGTCTAGTTGAGGGTGCACTATCCACGCACATACGAGTGCGAATGGTAATTGCTAATTGGTGTATCAGTTTGCGAAGGTGATTAACGCGGCCGTAAAAAACGAAATACCGCCACACAGAGTTAATTTTCCAAGTGTCGCTGTTTGTGCTGTTATCTCGCTTTCGAGGTGGTAGTACGTTTGTATAATTATTCGAGTTTAAATTTTCCGTTATCGCGCACCAGCGATCGGATGGAATCGAGTCGCCATGGCGCATCGTCGTCGTCGTCCGTCCGTCGTCTGTGTCTGTCCGCTCTCATCACTGTACACGGTACGCTAGCACGCTACATACAGAGGATAGGGGTGTAATTTATGAATACACCTACGCATATACAAGTACGTAAGTGTATGTGCTATGTACATCTACATTTTTGTATGTAACATGTATCATCGCATCTGCGTTCCTGTGTATGCTGCCGCGCATGTCGCCAGTTCGCGGTAGCGGTTTCGTTAATTTCACGTCTCGGTCGTTACGCGTAAAAGGGCGAGGAGAGAAAAATCAAAACCGAAAAAACGTGAAAAAAAGGATTTTTAACGACCGGATATCAGACGTAGATATACAAATACATTTCGAAGAATACTATCGAAAAGGAAGAGACGAAAGCGAATGGGACAGGTATATCGCGTAGTCGCCGTTGTTACCACGCCACGCCACGCCGCGCCGCGCCTGTTCGATAACGATATTGTAGGTATTCGCGGTCTGCTGCTGGCGGCGGTGACGACGACGACGACGACGACAACATCGGCGTTGGTGGCGACTGCGACGGCTGAGCGCTGAGCGCTGAGGTGACGGACAGCCGAGCACCAACGAAAATTATGTAGGTGAGACAAAGAGTGTATTTTACGATTAAGCGGTTCATTAATACTCGTAAGATAGGGGTTGCTAATTGGCGTCAGGTCACATCTCTTTGGTTAGTCCGTCTCCTTTATTTGTTTGTTTTTTTTTCTCCTCTTCCAACTTTTTCTCTCCGTCTCTCTTTTACGCTACACCGTCTCATGTTGTCCTGTTGTAGTTGTACCGTACCATACCCTACCCTACCCTACCCTACCCTACCCTGACATGTCATTTAGCCTTCTCGCACTACCAGTCTGTTGTCTGTTCAGTTTCAAGTTGTTTATTGCCTTTTTACTTTTTCGTTTTCTTTCCTTCTTCTTCTTCTTGCTCTTCTTTCTCTACATTACCTATTTTTAAGGTTTACGACGTGAACATATTTGCGCGCCAGCGCAGACAGTCGTTCCTGATCCTTGTATCCTTGTATCCTGTTTCCTACCTGTCGAGCTGTCATTCTTCGATCGGCATTTTTCGTATTTTTCGTTTTCATTCACCAGATAAGTAAGTGCGAGTATTTTACCTACGTACTCGCTACTCACTACTTACTTATTGTTAGACGACTGAAGGTGCAAGCTTGGCATCTGAATCGCTGTCCATCACTTGCGAGCTGCGGACTGCGAGTACCAGTGCCAGTGCCAGCGCCAGTGCGAGTAACCCTCTGCTTCGAATTTTCTGCTTACTTTTCTACTCGTATCTACATCTACGATTCTGCGTACTGATTGTTTACCAATGAGTGTGATGTAAGCAGTAACGTATCGGTACTAGGTAGCTAAGTAGTGGGTAGAGGTACCGTACTTCACAACCTGGCAACCTCTACGCTCTACCTTCAGGCTACACCTTGGGCGATTAATCCTAGGGGCCTAAGCACAGACAGAAGGGGAAAAATTACAAACACACTACTGAACGCTAACGCAAATACGCCAGCATACCAGCACACCAGCATCATCAACCTCTCTTATTACGAAGAGCTTCGCCTGCGTTTGGGCCCCTAGAATTATGTTGGCTTCACTTTGCCCCGTTACTTTTAAATACGGTAAAGCGGTCCGTATTATTACACTCGTAATTATACATATATATTGTCTATAAGGAGGGCCATATCCAGACCTAATGTATAGTGTATAGTGTATAGTGTATACCAATACCTGTGTACGACATGTACGTACACGTAGCCTACTCGTACTCGTACTCGTTTGATAATTCTTCGTTGCGTCAAATTTTTCTTCCATTCAAACAGCGAGTATTTTGGAAACCACCGTTTTTACCTACGTACGATTGTCAGCTGAATGAAAATACACGTAGTTCAGGCCAAACTGTCTTCTTACTACTCGTATTTGTGTTGTGTCGCTTTCTTTCTACACTTTTTGTCCGTACCTACGAACATTTGAATCGTACGTTTATACCTGCCTACAGTAACTACTACCTACTACCTACTATCTAGTACCTACATGTATATGTATACTACTCGTATGTAGATAATAGATTTACAATAGGTACGTATGATAGGTATCTCTGGAATTGAGAAATTGAAGAAAATTCAAAGAACGAACGTTCTCGTTTTTCTCAGCGTTTTTCAAAAAATCATTTTTCAATTTCTCGTTCGTTGCCAAAAATTTTTTTTTAAAGTTTTCGTTTTTAAAAAACGTAACCAAAAAATAGCCACGAGTAAATACGTAAATACGTATTACGTACTGTATTACGCGGATACGAAAAGAAAATGGAAAATAAATTTGAGTGGCGTACACGACCAGCAAACGCTAAACAGCCATGTGTACTCGTATGTGATTGTGAAAGCGGAAAGCCGAGTCTGAACGCAGCAGCGGCGCTACACTATTCGATTGGGCATTTTGTTGGCACGGGCACAATAAAAAGTGAGCCGAAGGTCCGCGACGCCTCTACTCCCGTGTACGATGGGAAAAAAATCGCGATCCTGCCGAAGGTTTCGTGTTTATTGCGACTTTTTTTTGTTTTTTTTGTTTTTTTTTTTTCGTGATTCTTGGCATGTTTATTGCGATGATTTATGTACGAGTATTATGGGCCGCACTCTCTGCGAAACTAATAATTGACGAAAAATTGTCGAATAGGTATTTGTACGTACTACTTAGTGCTAACTACTAACCTATCGTCAGCGCTTTCGTATTACGCCTATTCTCGTTCGTTCATTTTGGCGTTTAATAGTCGACACCAGCGGCCCGACGCCCGACGCCCGACGCCCGATGCCCGATGCCCGATGCCCGATGCCCGACGCCCGACGCCCGATGCCCGATGCTTATAAAGCTGGTTATGCGTGTAGTAGCTAATTAGCTATCGCGTATCGCTTTTCCGCTATTTTATTTCGTATATTAGCGGAGCATGGAAAGCGCTACATCTCATGCCATATTGTCGAACAGGAATATGAAAGTTGCCGCCGTCGTCGCCGTGCTGAAACAGGAATAAGTGATTGAGTTGGAAAGAAGAAAGAAAGAAAGAAAGAAAGAAAGAAAGAACAGCAGAAGGTTCGCTAGTTGAGTGGCGTATCTCTATGCATAGCCATACATACGTAACACTAACAGTTGTACACGTACTCGTAATATGTTAGTATGTAGATGGAGACGAAGAAGGAGGCAACGGCGACCGCGACGGCGACGGCGACCGCGCAGCGCGGTGTGAGTGTGACTCGACGCAGTTACAAGTGAGGAAGAAACAGAAAAGCCGCGGTGTCATTAAAATATCTTTTCCGATTAGTAACAAAAAAAAAAAGAAACACCGCCTCTTGTTTTATGCAAATGTACACCATTATTCGGAATAATTGTTCGATTTAACATGTATCCGAGTTTATCTGTTGTACGTGGCTTTGGGTCTGGCTCTGGCTCGGCTTGTCTCGTTGTACGTACTTATTCTTTTTTTTTCTCCTCAAATATGCCAACGTTAAACCCTAAACATCAAACATCAAACACCAAGCGCCATACGCCGTGTATCGATAAATGTATTCGCGCATACTCACTGTCGTCGTCGTCGTCGTCGTCGTCGTCGTCGTCGTCGTCGTGTTGGTTGTTACCGCCGAAGGCTATAGCATAGTAAGTCACTTATCCACCTTCTTTCGCAGCTTTTATATTACTTTTCCGCCGTCTTTTTTTTTAGCAACATGATTACTACTCCCTGGTACACCGTGTACGGTAGCTAGCTTCGTTCCTTACTCAGTCATCGCCGGTATCCGTAGTTGCATCTATTACTGCCCTGTATCTGAGTCTGGGCCTGGGTCTGATCGCGAGTAGGCCGTTTACTCGTCCTCGTATTCGTACCTTTCTACCTTTACACTTGATTCTTACATGTCCGATGTTGCATACGTACACATTAGTATGTACTACGTATAGCGTGTAATTTTCTGTGGTGCCGTGCCGGGGCTTCGTTCTATTATGTATTTTTCTTTTCCTCTCGAAAATGAAACTTAAATTTAAAAAAATTGAACAAACATCTACAAATTTTTAAATGAGGTTCTTCAGGTACTCGTATATTTTTCTGCAAAATCATCAAAAACGCTCTACTCCATCCGAATAATTAAGAACGTATAGCAATAGCATACGACGTACGAATAGGTACAAGGTAGTAGGTAGTAGGTAGTAGGTAGCTACTAGCTACTAGCTAGGTACATTAAACTATTCAGAGGGTAAAGCATTTGTGGTTCGTGTGAAACTATCAACTACCCGAAACGGTCGTCGCACCACCCTTTTCTTCTCTTTTTGTATTCGCGAAACTCTTAACGTAAAACATACAAATATACCTGCATACTGCAGGCGCCACATATGACCACACACACACACACACACACACACACACACACACACACACACACACACACGCGCGCGCGCGCGCACGAGAGTATAAAAATGTCATTTACGAAGGATACGGATAAAAACGGTCGCGACGTATTTGCTTTGACCCGTAGGTCAAGTATATCGATATTGTGATTTTCACGTAAGTACGTAGGGACTAGGTACTAGGTACGCTCAACATTCAACTCGCCAACTCCAGTACCGATGAGTTGTTGAACTCGCACTCGTTAGCCGTTTCTCCTTTGTTTGTTATTTTTGTACTTATGCCTGAAACTGTTCTTCTCTCCATCGACTCCATACATCCCAATCACTTTGTCCATTAGTTCACCTGCGAAATTGGGGAAATCGGATTTGGAATTTCGAGAGCGCGCTAAGTAGGTAATGGGTACCCAACCCATATACCGGTTGACCGATTATTCGTGGTCTCCTCCCCGCCAGGCCCCAGGCCCAACCGTCAAGAAAATAAACTACTTTTTTTCGGTTTTATTGTGAAAATAATGGCGGTAATGACTAAAACGACGTTAAATTGGACGTCATCTTTCTTCAATAAAAAACGAAATTTGTTCTTATCGGTGCATTCTTGATTTTTCAACTTACAAATAAATTGACTAGAGCAAATTTGATTTTTTATCGAAGAAGCCATCGCTGCCATTTTTACAATAAAACCGAAAACAAAGTACATACTACATAGTGGGCTACTGTACACTTGCGTATCTGCGTAG
The DNA here is from genome assembly GCA_003261595.1 of Maconellicoccus hirsutus. Classification (NCBI taxonomy): domain Eukaryota; kingdom Metazoa; phylum Arthropoda; class Insecta; order Hemiptera; family Pseudococcidae; genus Maconellicoccus; species Maconellicoccus hirsutus. Next base: position 37,651 of record QBDW01000999.1, read on the forward strand.
ACATGTACCTAGTACCTACTACCTAACCATCTACAAATACGCACTCTGTATGTGCCTGTGCCGGGTGTCTGCTGTCTACTGTCTACTGTCGAATTCATCTTAGCCCCTTTTTTAGCGAGTTTTGGTTGGCAACTTTGGTTATTGTGCGTGTGCGTGTGCGTAACAGTACGTAAAGAAATGTTTGCAATTTTCAATTAAAAACAAAAATTATTAAGTAAGTTATCACTATCAGGTGTCTAAGGTAAGAGATGAATTACGAGTAGACAGTAGACAGTAGACACCCGGTATAAGCTTTAGGCTATGTGTACGTTACGATAAGTTACGCGTACGTCTGTCGTCTGCGTAGTTACGTGCGCGTCCAATTTAAAAAAATAATTTACCTAACCCTATTCGCGTGCTCGGCGGTTGTTTTCCAACCGTTGTGTGGCCTAATTAGCGATTACTTGGTAATTTTAAAGCTAACGCTGCCTTCTTTCGGCCGTGTGTGTGCAACTCTGCACCTAATAGCGGAGCTGTATACCCTACCATAAGCCTTTTTGACACGTTTCATAGTCAAATTAACATCTCTATATATGTACCTAATATATGTAGCCTATATATAGTATGTGTGTACGTATACGTAATACGTACGGTAGGTATAGGTAGAGGTACCGGAATCGCTACTGCGCGGTCCGAACGCCTTGGTACTTGTACCAGTATGTGTATATTGTAAGCTTTATATATACTCAGTTATTCACTGCTTACTACTTGCCAGGTGGTCGATGGTCGACGGGCGATGGGCGATGGGCGATGGTCGTCCCAGTCCTAGTCTCGCCTTGGCCGCACTCGCTTTCAGTTTCACTGTTTCATTATCATTAGGTTTCATTCATACGGACTGGTATCAGATGTACGCGTACAACCAGCGCTGCAGATTACCCGATCGGTCCTACTCCGTGCCCGCACTGCCGATCGTGCGATGCCGTACGAATAGTACTAGTACGAGAGCGTACGTACTGTACTACGCGTACATAGCTATTAGCTAGTTGGCTATGTACGCGTAGTACAGTACGTATGCGGTATGCATACATTACATAGCCTGCTATACGGTATTTCGGGTCTCCTCTTCAATTTCTACCTGATACACATACTTTTTATTAACCGAAAAAAACCGCAAAGCACCGCTTACATTACATAAATGTACCTGAGTAGGTACTAGGTACTAGGTAGGTACGTCTACGTGCTACTACGTAGCCTAGCTACGTACAATGTACATGTACAAGCAGTATCTCGTACATTTATTATTTATTCGTTCGATAAATTTGAGAATTCCACTGTATTCGTCGTATTGACGCATTTCTTGATACGACAATGGCAACGCATCTTGCCATGTTTGGCGGCGGCGGCGGCGGCGGCCTGTGGCGGCTCGCCATCAGCCGATACAAAAATGTCGAAAGTTTCGAAGAAGCGCGACATCGACACTTAACACCAAGAATTACGACCGGTATTAAGACGATTAGAAGCGAGCTAGGCGCCGGATTAGCGCGATGCGATGCGATGCTTTGCGCAGCGCTACGCTGTGTAAAAAGAACCGGTTTCAACACACGGACGCTGACTCGTTCACGAACGCGACTTAGCTTTCAGCATTCGGCGTAATTTACAATACAAGAATTTTATAGTAATAACGCGTTTGCAATTGCTATTCCCGCCGTCGCCGTTGCTGTTGCCGTTGCCATAGCCATAGCCGCTACTGCTATATCCATACACGATACACTATTGCTTCAGCTTGTGCCATTGCCTTCGTCGACGTTATCGTTACCGTCGTCTTCGTCGTCGTCGTCGTCGTCGTATTCCTCCTGCACCTCCTCTTCGTCTTACTCACCATACTCGATGCTCATCTCGTCATCTCTGTCCGTGTCGAATACCGTTCGTATCACTTGGATTTTTCGCTCCATTCAACCGTTCGTATTCGTACGCACAAGTATCAACTACGTAGTGTGCCTACTGCCTACCTAGCTGCCGCCTATTATCTACTCACCTACCTCGTAGCTTAGCTACGTAAATAAATTAAATAAATTACGCGACGTTTTCCAAAAGTGTGTTTGTTCTTTGTTTGCTAACAATTTATTCGGTATGATATCGACGAATTACAGCGCCGTATAAGGAGGCTGATTTTTCATCAAATTACGTATTGGCGTCCGCGAGCATTGCCATTACTTTCGAGCGTCCTTTTTACGTCGTTTCTTGCGTAATAATACCCGTACCCGTACTCGTGCTTCGCTTCTTCATCGTTTCAAATACTGTACGTATGTGCTGTTGCTGTTGTACGGCTTGACCATGACGAGCAAAGAGCTATACCTCGCCTGTTTCCGCGTCCACGTCCACGTCCACGTCTACGTTCGCGCCTTAGCCTTTAGTCGTATCGTACCTTACCGTGTGGTTTAATTTTTAATTACTTGAGCATTTTAACGACCTTCCAGTTCATCTACCAGTCGTCGTCGTCGTCGTCGTCGTCGTCGCCTCATAAGTCGTAATGGCGGGTTTTATACAAATATACGTAATTATTGTACATAATTACGTACGTATACGAGTATATTGCCGCTTAATACTTAGCTACTTAAGTACTTACCTACTACGGTACACATTTAAATGCGAGTATATACGTTTCGTTTCGTTTCGTTTCGTTACTTTTCATTTCATTTTATTTTACTTAATTCGATTTCAGTGCTTTGGTCGGCAGATTCGCGATTGCGTTGTATTGTAGTACGAGTATGAGGTGCACGGCGCAGCATTTATTTTGGGGGGCGGGGGGCAATGCGGCGCAATTCTCCGATTCGGTCGAGAATACCTACGTAAGAGAAGCGATAACACACTCAACGCTGATCAACGATCGTGAATTCAAATTTGATTAAATTACCTAATGCCAGCCAAAATCGTCGTCATTATCAACTTTTCCCACAGAATACCGTGTTCCCATTACCTTGAACGAACCGATTTTAAGAGTTCGACCGTAATAAAAGTTTTGTCGTATAATTAACGCGGTCATCGCGCCACCTCGCTTCGCTACGCATATGCGACAATTAAACAGATGAACACCCAACGCCGCTCCGCGCCACGCCACGCCGCGCCGGCCGTGGCGTGCTGCTTTGAAGGGAAGACCATTTAGGCGGTGATCCACCTCGCGAGTCATTTTTTAGAAGCGCGTTTTCAATCGTCTCCCAAAATATTATAATGTAGACTAAGTTTGCGCATTTTTATGATAATTTAAAAAAATTACCCTCATCCCGGCTCCGCTCGGGCGATTCCTCTTTTCCAGTACCTTTTAATTTTTGCATTTGAATACTTTTTACGCTGAAAAAAATGGTAAAATGGGCTCTTAGCTTAACCGATCGTATAACGATTAAACAATATTACAACACAAAACATGACGCAGTCCGCAGTCACTACTCACTATCAGTGGCGTAGCCAGGATTTTGGCAAGGGGGGGGGCAAAACGAGTCCAAGTAGTCAACATTTTTTTTAATTAGTGGGAAACCAGAAATTGCAAACGATTTCTTTTCCTATTCCTTTAATTTATAAACAAACTACGATACGTCGAAACAAAAAATAAAAGGCCATGGGGGGGGGGCAAATGCCCCCTTTGCCCCCCCACCTCCGGCTACGCCACTGCTCACTATGGTTATCAGACCAACAGATCTACCCAAGTAATCTACTACCTAGTACCTAGCTACCGGGTGGCCGATTCATCATGGGCTCCCCTTGGCAAAATGAATTACTTTTTTATCGGTTTTATGGTGAAAATGATTAAAAATCAAATTTGGTCGTATCAATCCGTTGTTAAGTCGAAAAATTGCTATTTATTCATCGACTCATCGACTTGAAAGCGAATTGATAAGATCGAATCTGATTTTTTATTGAAGCAATGACGTCCAATTCAAGGCTGGGCCACCCGGTACCCGAGTACGAGTACGAGTACGACTACCATTACCACCACCACTACCTTACTTCACGAAAAAAACAAAACAAATTTATTTACTTTTTTTAAAGCGGATAAATTTATGTTTTCCGTCTTGAAAATAGAACTGCTGATAGCAGCGCATTCGGTTCGGTTTCTTATTTTTTCTATTCAAAAGCTTAGGGAAATGGTACCTCATAAAAAATCGAAAAACAAAGCAATTTATTATTATTCGTTTTCGTAGCGCTGTTCAGGGGGATGAGGCGTGCGCGTACGAACAACGTGAGCAACCGGGGCCGCGCAGCCGGTACACCTAATTACCTAGATATGCAATCAAATCATCATGTAGGTACCTTCCTACGTCTGCGTATGTACTCGTACTTGTCGTCAATTACGTGTTTAAATTGTACGCCGCTAATGCTATATACCGGCACTTTATACGAGTACTGTACCTTTTAGGTACTCGTACGTATATTGACCGTTACAAGCGCGTTGCGAATACTTACTACATTTCGATTTTTTTTTTTGCTTCGTATTTCAGAAAAAAGAAGAATTAGTTTATGCGTTGGATGCGGATCGCAAATACACGATCAATACATTTTAAGAGTAGCTCCGGACTTGGAGTGGCATGCTGCTTGCTTGAAGTGCGCGGACTGTCAACAATTTTTGGACGAGACTTGTACCTGTTTTGTTCGCGAGGGCAAAACCTACTGCAAAAGAGATTATGTCAGGTAAGTCGAATACGAGTAAATGGTCGCTTCGCCGTATAGGGTAGTCGCTAGTTGGTAGTTCGTTACACCTACCCTAGCCACCTAGCACCTCTCCATCTATCAGCAAATAGAAACGTACCCGTACGCCGTAGGCCGTAGGCGGCACGATGTCTCTGTACTAGCTAGGTAATGGCCCCTAATAAGTAGTAGATACGAGTAAGTATACTCGTATTGTGTACGCGATCGACGAAACATTCGAATTCGATAATCGAAAATGAAATAGGACACCGTAAAGTTAATACAAACGTCAACGTTTAAACTTGGTAAAACGAACCTTTTCTCGATGTGTTTCTGGTCTCTCCCTCTCTCTCTTTCTCTCTCTACCTAAAGCATATTTATATTTGTACTCGTACTCGTACTCGTACTCTTGGTTGTATGTAGTTGTAGTTATTATACTCGTAGTTGTTGCTGTGGTTTGCGATTGGGCTTGGGCTTGGGTTTGCCTTTACAATCATGTTTGCATTCTTATTTGCCTTGCCTGGTGTTGTTCTCCTCGTCCTCGTCTTCGTGAAGGTACCTAATGCGCTCGTGGTACCCAACCTACTATTACTGCTTACGAGTATAGCTAATAGTTGCAGCTACGAGTGTATACGTTCTGCGTTGATCGTTGGTACTTGATACTCGTATGGTACCTCCTACTTGCACATGAGTTGGCCAGCGTCTTTGACATTCGACGGTTTTCGTTTTTCACTTACGCGGCCGCGGCCGCAGCCGAAACCGAAACCGCCCCGTGTTCGTGTCTCGCAACTCCGTCCGACCTTCTGCGTTATGTCAAGTATTTTGACAAAATAAACACTCGACGTCGACGATTATACGTCTATCTACGTGGACGTGCGACGACTTTCGGATAAACTACACGCGTAGCGTAAACCGTAAACGGCCCACCCACGAACTTTTCTCTACCTTACATTACTACGTACGAGCTGCAGTTCTTTCTTTGATTACGCGTGGCATGCCGCGCCGCTTTTGTCGACGTCGTAGCGTCGTGAAAATTTTCCCAAATAGCGTATCGCGCTCGATGCGCGTAAATTACCTAATATGTACATGTAGTATACATCTAGGTATGTATTGTCTATTGTAGATACAGATACCACAAGACAAAATGGCAAGCAGTACGACTACGACTACGACTACGACCACGACTACGTCTAGCAACTAGGAAATTTTTTTTTCATATCATGTAGCGAGAGCGCGGTAGCCATTATTAGCTAGGTTGCGAGCGAGCAACGTTTTTACGCTAAACTGCGTACATTTGGACGTTTTGCTTTCGCCTTTCGACTAATAAAAATGAAATTCCATTTCCATGTTAGAAGGTTGCAGTTTACCAAGTCTTAATAATTGGTGGTAGGAGTGCGAAATTTACGAGCCGTCCGATTCACACCACCACCCTCCATTCGTTTTTGTCGTGGTAGTTGGTAATTTTATTTCGTTTTTATTTATTTTTTTTGAAAATAAAGGAAAATTTGTCGTTATTAGTTGCGTTTTAAAGTACAAGTATGAAAAGAATGCGATTAGTCTATTCGAGACTAAAAGATGTTGTGACCCACAATCAATCCAACTCTTTGTATCGTATGTACCTACTACCTACTACCTAGTACATAGCTACATAGTACATACTACCTAAGGTATACAGATAGGTATGTCAATGTGTAGCCTACTTATACGAACCACGTAGCTATCTAGTACCTAGTACGTACTACGTACTACCTATTATGTAGTATGTTACGTATGTATGTACTATGTAGTAGGTCACTGAATGTTATGTTAACGACGCAACGATAATATAGGCCTATAATGTAACAACGAAAAAGAAATAAGAAGTTATCGTTATACTATATTACGAGTACCTGCGCATAGCCTACCTAGTTTGCTACGGTTGTATACTGGTACGCGTGTCATGGTTTGTGGTGTTAGGCTATGTTTCTTCTTGTTTTTTCTTTTTCGACGATATTTTGCTTTTTTTGTTTGCTTTGTTGGGCCGACCTCACCATTGACCACACACCACACACTACACACTAATTTTGGGGGAAATAGAAAAACGAGCAGGAAAACATTAAAAAGCGCTCGACTCGAACGCAATCGTAAACGACGAAAGCAAGTGAGGCGACATATGGCAGCAAAAGTGCCAGTGAAAAAGGCTTTTCTTAGATAAATAAGAGTTGGAGTTTTTCAGCGACTCGTGCAGTTGAAATGTTTACCGCGACGCTATTTCCATTTCGACATTCTAAACCATTTGCTTTTCGCTTCATGTTCAGTATTAGAGATATACTCGTAGAAAAGCCGTCCACAGCCTACGTCCTACCACCTATCACCTACCACCCCATGTACGAGTACGAGTACGAGTGCTGTATCAGTGTATCAACAAGACGAGAAGAACGAAGGTAGCATTTTAGATTCAATTTTGAGTAGTAAGTGTAGCCTCGTAGTCGGTATAGCGATAGCGATTGTGGTTGCGGGTGCGGTTACGGTTCTTTCTAAGGGTGCTCTATTACGATAGGTGCGCGCGCGAGTGTGGCCTGGCCTGGCCTGTAGGTGTGGGTGTGGGTGCTCGCATGTGGGGAGGTTTTGGCGGTGTTACTCGTACGTCTACGTATGCCGTATTTAAATATCTAAGAGAGCTTTCGTTCCTTAACAGGCCTTGTACGCTTGATTATCAGACAGATGATACGTAAGTAGTAAGTACCTCTACCTAGTACCTACTACCTAGCTGCCTATGTACATTATACATATTGTATATGTGTATTCCGTTTTAGAGGTACTTGCGAGCCACACGACGATTGTATGTACTATGGTACGAGTACGTCGATTAGCTGATTATAAATGCCTAAACCTACTGTACGTCCTACGGTGCAGTGTAGGCCTACCTTACCTAATACACTTGCAAGCATTTCCTATTGTCGGCTATTATATCTACACCTAGTCACTCGTACTAGTACCTAACTACCGCTACTCGTCAAAAAAGTTGCATTCGTTATAGGCTATGTCAGCAAGCATCTAGTACGAGGACTTTTGGTTTACGAAACAAGATAAACGAGCTAAAGCTAATCAACATTTTACCATTATCACCATCTATAAGAGTAGTTATATCATTAGGTTGCGTTGAAAAATTCCAGTTGAACGTTGCATCTTGTAGAGTGCTGTACTCGTAAGTACGTACTAATCAAAAATAACGAGTACTTAGTACTTGGACTTACTACCTACGTTTGCTTTCATCGGCATTATCAACGCAACTTCCCTTTCACAAACAAAATTCTTGTTCCTTAGTTAAGGAAGGGGGTGGCACATGAATTATTAGATATCAGTAGCCCGTTGCCCATTGTCCAAATGCCTACGACCTACTACCTAGTATAGGCCTACCTGTTAACTATCTGCCAACTTACAACGCGTATCCAGTTTATCCGATTAACTGTGAATAATGTCTCGTTTGTTTCAGATTATTTGGCACAAAATGTGATAAATGTAGTCTATGTTTTAAAAAAACCGACATGGTGATGAGGGCCAAAACGAAAATATATCATGTGACATGCTTTACGTGTAACGCTTGTCGAAAACCTTTGCAACCCGGTGACGAGTTCGCTTTAAGAGAAGACGGGTTATTTTGTAAAGCAGACCACGAAGAACTTTCATCTAAAACGTCAAATAGTGAAAATAACAATAACAACAGCATTACCAATAATAATAACAACAACAACAACAATAATAATAATAATAATAACAGCAGCAGCAGCAGTAACAACAACAGCAATAATAATAATAATAGTAATAATAGTAATAACAATAATAATAACAACAACAACATCATCATCGGCGGCGATGGCATCATTGGCAGCACAAACAACAACAGTAATAGCAGCAGTAGTAATAATAACAACAACAACAACAGCAGCAGCAGCAACAATAACAACAACAACACTGCCGGCAGCGGGAACAATTGCAACAACAGCAGTTCCGGCGTTTTAAGTAGCAATTGTAACAATAGCGGAAATAATAATAGCAATACAAGTACTACCAATTTACATCATCATCACCATCATCACCATAATCACAACGAGGGCTCTAATTCAGGTAAGCCAACGCTGCTATACGACATACAGTAGCCTACTTGAGTATAGCGTATAGGGCAATGTATGTATTTGTAATTGTACCTACTACCTACTACCTACTCGTAGTACACGGTGGCAATACATGCATGCATGCCTGCCCAAGTACATATTGAATAGGTACGTCTACGTAATACGTATTAGGTACGCCTAATATAATAGGCATCTTATTTATATCTATATCTAGATATATATCTACTGGGTGTCTAATGGATTTTAGCTACCTGATAGTAATTTTTGCGTGATGAACGCCATTTGTTAACATTTGAAGCTCGTACTCGTATTGCAAATACTAACGTACTTGCGTATTTGAATTGTTTGTCTATTTTCTTCGTAATATCATGCGCCATCGTTTTTCGCTGGTCACTCGTATCGACACTATCATTTCATCATTTTTTATCAACTTGTGAGGTAGCTGTACCTAGCTGTAGCATGTAGCAGCTACCTACTACCTAGATGTTGGAATAGTGGAATGGTGGAATGGTGGAATGGTTAAAATCAATTAAACAGCCGGTATTTAGGTACTAGGAGTAGTTAGGTATTAGGGGTAATACAGTAGGTATACTGTATAATATAGGTAATTAGGTACACCACAACGCTACTCTCCACTCCACTCCTCTCCACTCCACTCCTCATCACTCCACTCCACTCCACTCCATTCAATTGTACTCGATTGTACTCGTGCTCGTCATGCTCGCGCTCAGCACAAATGTTTTTTTTACTGCATTGTCTACGTACAAGCAGATTATTAGGTTAACAAGACGCGTTTAATTTAAATAAAATGATTTTTATTCGTTTAAACATTAATGACACGCGTAATAAATTAACCTTGTTTTTGCGCAAGCTCAATTAGGGATATTACGGCGTTGCACCGCGTCGCGAATTTTAATATTATTAATAATACGATATAGATACGTATAATTAAACGAAGATAAATCATTTTTAATTAACTACACTCGACGTTTATGTAGTGATGGTTGTCGTGGTCGACTTTGCTGCCGCATGCAGCCGATTAACGACCCGGTTAAATCGAAAAGATGTGAACGCAAAACGATAAAAAAGTACCTACATAAACGGTAAACGGTATACGTACTTAAACCAGCCCAACCAAACAAATTTCAGTATCAGTAAACAAACATACAGACCGTCCGGTTGATGTTAGTACCCCTCAGCGTCAGCGCAAAAATCCCATTAACATACGAGTAGATAAGTAATACAAATAAATTATTTGCAACCCTAATCGATGTTTATAAATCGTTATTTTGATTACGAGTAAAATGAAGAATTTAAGTTGATATTAATAATTTAAAAACGAAAAATAATCAATAATCATTAATAATCGATGATTTACTGTTTTCGTTCGTTTTTTTTGTGCTGTAATTTGCACGCGCTGACGTCCCTATTTACGTTGCATTGTTTGTAATCTGTGTAAGTGTGGCCACTTTTTACGAGTCGCGTCAGCTATGTTTATGGGATTTTTGCGCTGACGCTGACGCTGAGGGGTACTAAGATCAACCGGACGGTCTGTACGTCTACGTACCGTTGCAGGTCAATACAAATAGGTATGCCTATTGCCTAGTGCCTCTGCCTGTGCCTACAGTGATCCACACCCCACACCGACAGGCTACATATTAACCGCGCAATCACTCCAACAATCTTCAGTTGCACATCTTTTTCCTTAATAAAAATTAAAAATCAAAAAAATTCATTTTTATCGATCTAATACACAGTAGGTAGCTAGCTACTAGCTTGGTAAAGGTGGTTACCGGTTAGGTACTTTCTCAAGTTGAAAAATTGTAATTTATTCGACGAGTACTAGGTGAGTACCTACCTACTACCTACGAAGAGGAGGTATGTAATGTACTGGGTGGCCGATTCATCGTCGGCCCCGTCCAAATAATGAATTACATTTTTTTTCGTTCGGTTTTATTGTAAAAATGACAGCAACCACCTAAACGATGTCAAATCGGGCATTATTTTCATCAACAAAAACTCAAACTTGGTCATATCAATCCATAGGCTACTCAAGTTGAAAAATTGCGATTTATCCAACGTTATTAGACTCGATTAAAACATGCAGGAATAAATTGCAATTTTTCATCTTAACAACGGATTGATACGAGCAAATTTGATTTTTTAACGAAGAAAATCATGCCCAATTCAACATTGTTTATTTGTTGTCATTTTTACAATAGGCTACCTACCAGCGGAACGAAAAAAAAAGTCGTTTATTTTTCCAAGGGGAGCGGACGCGGACGATGACGATGAATCGGGCACCCGGTATGCTGTGCACCTCTATACCCCTATGTAGTAGTAGTCTACTCGAAGAAAGATGTACAATGTGTACATACGTTACATTACCATGGGCAGTATGCATATGGATGCAGTTGCACTGCAGCAAACGCATTAATGAAAGAGAAAAACCAGCGTATGCCGATATACGAGTACGAGTACGAGTACGAGTACGAGACGTCCCTCTGTAACGATGATGGAAGCGTAACATTCCAAAGGTGCAGTGTCAACCGCCAAGTCGTAGGTGTAGTGTTGGTATCGCTTATCGCAAAACCCCGAAGAATACGCTTATAAATTGATCGACTATGTTGTCATCAATAGCTGTGTTGTATCAGTATCGATAATCGATATCGTTAGCCTTAATCGCATACTTTGCCATGGCGAGAAACATGCGATTATCCTTGCGAGTGCTTGATGTACGATGTCAATGTTGTCGTGATATAACCTAAAAATGTTTACTATGTACTCGTATGTTTAATTTGTGTATCATACGAGTATGTGAGGAATTTCATATATTCAAAAATAAATCTATCCATCTATCTACCCATTGACCGTACACCCTGGCGCTTTTCCCTTAGATGGTAGTGCGTACGTGCGTAGTGGGTAGGGTACTTGACGACTACCAAGCAACCTGCTTCTCATAGTAGGTTATTCGGCAAGTCTTACTTGTACGCACGTCCACGTACAGCAGTTCAACTTGACGCTCAAAGTTGATATTTTTATGTTATGGGCGTGGAGATGGGCGTAGTCCAATGGGCGTGAGTTTGCGACGTGCGCTGTACAAAGGAATGAAGAAGGTTTTCTCCTGCGATTCGTTCGTATCACACCGCAATTACCTAAGTGCGTAAAATAAAAATACGATGAAACAGCAATGTAATAAAAACACGGCGCTCGTAGGACTACGTTACGTATTACGGTACATACGTACTTACGTAGTAGGTAGGTACGTCTACGCTCTACGTACTACGTGCTACGTAGTACCAAGTGCGTACCGCGTACCGCGTATTGCGTACTGCTACGTAGTACGTAACGTACACGTTCGCTGCGGCACGGAATATTTACCTGATCCAGCGCAGCGCAACGCAGCGCGTTAAAATTCGAAAAATCGATTATCTCAAATACGAGTAGAGCCAAAACCTACGTACCCTACTCGTCGTAGTTTTGTTGAACAAGGTTCAAAGTTCAAACCAACTGATTTCGCATGTGCCCCTTCCCCACACTTGCTACAAAAAGAACAAAAATGTACATTTGCAAAATCTAGGTAGGCTACTTATTGTTAGTTCAGCAGCGCGATACGTATTTGTACGTATTACGCATTACGCAATTTACTTATTGTTTTAAAAAAGGCGTGTTCATCCTCATCGAATTTGATTAGCGAGTAAAGTGTTTTGTCGTACGTACTCGTAGTTCAGTAGTTGGGGTTTCAAAACAAGTGTAGATGAGCGCGATTGCAAGAAAGTCGATTTCAAAGTCAGTACCATGATTTTAATTTTTCGAAAATTTCAATTTCACTTACCTATTTCAAAAAATTCAAAAAATTCCCAAAAAAAACTCCATCGCGGTGAGTTACGCAGTCGAAAGTACTGCGCTGCTACAGAACGTTATTTTTGAAAAAAAAACGATTTTTTTTTTTTTTTTTTTTTTCGTTTTTTATGCCCCCTTTGCCGGGTGCGGGAAGAGTGTTAAATCAAAAAGGACATCAGCTTTGAATTGTACACGTTGCAAAACGTCGTTAAAGCCGATAAAATAATTTTGGCGCGCTGGCTCGTGTAAATGTCAGATAAAGGTATAATGTCTAATTGGTCTATGTAGTATGTACTCGTAGATGTAGCACACGGATTGTATGTGTGTAATGTGTTGTGTATTTATGTGTACGTTAGTAGCCTACCTACTTGTAGTTTGTGAGCTACAGATACGGACCACACCTGACACCTACTCGTATACGAGTACGTTATTGCAGGAATATTTTTTATTTTAAAGAAAGAAGAAAATAATTACTGCATTTGTAGCCTGGTGGTCTCATACGTAGACAACGTAGAACGTACCTCTACCTACCTAGCTAATGTGTGAAATTTTTGCAGATTCATCCGAGTCCGGTTCGAATAAGTACAGCAGTCGCGAAGTAAACCGCAGTGGCGGCGGTAAAGTGGCATCGGATGGCAAACCAACAAGAGTGAGAACCGTACTGAATGAGAAACAGTTGCATATGCTGCGCACTTGCTACGCGGCCAATCCCAGGCCAGACGCGCTCATGAAAGAGCAGCTAGTAGAACGTACCGGTCTAAGTCCCCGAGTCATTAGAGTATGGTTTCAAAACAAAAGATGCAAGGACAAAAAACGAGCTATCGCCATGAAGCAACAAATGCAGCATGAAAAGGTGAGTTGACTCGCGCTTTCGCTTACGTCTCCTCGATACCCGATACTGACTCGCATCCTCGCATCCTCGCGCCAGCTCGAGTGCTTGCCTGCTCGGCCCGTTCGAACTCTACGTACTCGTACTCACGTCAGTGTTACTCGCCACTCGCCACTCGCTACTCGGTGCATTTTGTCTACTTGGTACTGCACCTCCGCTTAACCGTTACCAAGTAACACACATCATCGTACAATATCCGTTTAGATGGTACACCAAGTCCGAGGAGCCGGCTGTGTGCTGGTGGCCTGCCGTACCGCTCCGCGCCGCTCAGCTCCGGGCTCTACCATTGCGATGCCGCGCCGTATTATCGGCGTTCGCTTATGCAACTTTATTAACATTTTACGTGTTTCGCCGTCAAGTATAGCGCAAGCGCGAAAGGGACACTTGGTCGCCTTCGCTTTTGGCTTTTTTCTTTTTCCTTTTTTTTGGTTTTTATGTGAGGTTGTCGATTTACCTATAATGCTTAGTGGTATATTACGTGTATGATGTATTGATGTGGTACGTAATGTAAATGTACCTAGCTAGCTAGTAGCTCTAGCTATCTAGTACTTACTACCTACGTACATTAGTGAGTTAGTGGTGACTGGTGAGTCTAATGTACGTAGTAGGCCTACTCGTATTTCAATCATGTCTCGATTCATTTTGCCGGCTATTACATTCTTTTTTTTTTTCTTTCTTTTAATTTTCTAAAGCGTAAACATAGACGAGCATTCTGAATTCAACGTGCTTACTGTTTTTTGTCGGTAACCACGCTTTTTTCAACTCGCACCGACCGTGACATATCGTAAACTTGAGATTTTTTTGCAACATTTACGAGTATTTGCAGTCTCGTTGTGTTCGTTATTTCACGTATTACCATGTCGCCTGCATTTTCAAATCATTTTTTTCGTTATTAAAACTATAAAATACGAGCGTGTAGAGACAGATCCTTTTCAGTAAGGGAATTCAGAGATGCAACATACTACTTTTTTTTGTACTTCTTCGTTTTTCCATCACAGTATTTTTAACCGCATACAAGATCGTATCGTTATCGTAAGTCGGTTTCGTGTGTTTCTTATTGGTAAAATGAGTTCATTTATATGTTCGTATTGCAGCTGAAAGTTTAAGCATAACAATTTTAAGCCTGTCGCATTTTTTTCTTTTGTGGTATTATGTATTGTAGCGGGAGAGCATTTTTCAGTTGGACCCTTCTCACCACTCAAATACTGAAAAATACTGAAAATAGTACTGAAAAATTTCGAATCTTCCAACATTACTTGAAATTTCATACAATTTATTATTATTAATGGGATCCAAACAACAGTTTTAAATAGTATCCAAAAAAATACTGTATTGACGACCAACGAATAATTTAAATTTCAAGACATTAATACGAATTTCGTGAAGATGACTTCATTTGCTACAATACGATAATACCACGAAAAAAAAAAATGCGACAGGCTAAAAATTGTAGTGTGTGGCACCCCTGACGTTCCTTACTGAAAAAAGGGTCTGTCTCTACGCGCTCGTCTATAAAGTGAATATACATTTACCCCTATCTCTATCCCTAAATTTTTTTTTTTTTTTTCACATTCGTCATTCTCTCGTCTCTAAAAAGGTTTTCTCGCATTCATCGTTTTCCCTTTAAAATCTTCCAAGTTGGTGAGTGTTTAAAATTTTTCTTCCAAGAAAGCGTGTACGACGACAAAGCGCGTCGAAATTACTCGTTAGCATAAAGATGCCGGCATCCCGAGAAAGGAGGGAAAAACATGAACCCGTTCCCTTCCAAAATCTAAAAAGAAATAACTATTGTTCGGTGAATCGTCGTAACAAGCGTAACTTTTATACGTACCAAAAAATATAAAGCGTGAAAAATTAATAAATTGACTAAATTGATGTCGTATAATGTAAAGATAACGAATTTATAGAAATGAGAAGTTAGTGTGGATATTCTGGTAGTTTTCGTGCGTAGACAGAGATACTGCTAAACCTGCGTCCTCTCTGAACGACGTGTAGTTTTCTAGCTAACTAGCTACGAGTACCAGCTAGGCCACGCCAGCGCCACATGATGAACAGCGAGTGGTGCGGTGCGGTGCAGTGCAGTACAGGTAATCCGGTACTGCATTTACGAAGAGGTACTCTTGCCGTGCCGATAAGCGATATGAAGTACAGCCTAGTAGGGCTGTGCTAGTGCCTGTGTACCTAAACATGAACCTATGGTTACATCGCTATATCGGTACCTAGTAGTAGTAGTAGATATTTATTGGCAGAAAAAAGAAAACAAGTATTAGTAGCGCGAGGTATCACAAGTAGCGCAAGACATCGTAGTAGTACCACCTAGACTTACACACTACACCTAGCGAGAAATTAACAACAGCATGAACGCGAGCAAAAATATAATTACAAGTAGAACGGGTGACGGGCGATCAGTCTGTGGCGTGGCGTGGCGTGGCGTGGCGTGGCGTAGAGTGGCGTAGAGTGGAGTAGAGTGGAGTGGATTGGAGTGGCATGGTGTGGCATGGTGCGGTGCGGTGTAGTGTAATGCTACGAGTATGCTGTACAGTGGTACTGGTACAGCAAAACGAACAACTAATAGACGACACGATGGGTGTAGCCGTTGGGCGTGGAAATAACGATGACCATGAAAAGTACCTAAAATACGCTGTCAACGAATGAATCTCCTTTGATCTCGGTGAGAAATCTTTTTATGGATAGGCAAAATTGCAAGACTGCGTAGTCATTGCTCATTGCTCAGCGTCGGAACTCGAGAGCACGTGCGAAAGCCTGACGGGAGCAGTTCAATAAAACATAGTCCATAAGCCGCGTTTTCCTTGTGAAAACTACCAGGTTTTCGATTGATCGTGGGCCCCCTCGGGGAAATAAATTACATTTTTTTCGGTTTTATTGTTCAAATTACATCATGACCTAAACAATGTTGAATTGGGCATCAGTTTCTTCAATAAAAAAATCAAATTTGCTCTTATCAATTCACTTTTCAAGCTGAAAAATTACAATTTATTCGATATATGTATTTATATTTTTAGGATTGATAATTAATACGTACGTAAATTATAATTTTTCAACTTGAGAATGGTTTGATATGAGCAAATCATTGTTTCAGCCATTGCTGCCATTTTAACAATACGAGCAGAACCGGAAAAAAAAGTGATTTATTTTCCCAGGAGGTCCACGATGAATGGGCCACCCGACCCGGTACTACTGCCTAGACCGTAGACCTGCACTGCATCTACGGTTTAGGTGTAGTCGCGTACGTGCTCGTATTATGTAGGAGTACATATAGACACTGTACAATCTACAATGTACATTACATACTTGTACGTACGAGTATATCCGCCTCTACCTAGTTTTGAAATCAAGATGATAAATTGATTGCAGAAGCAACGTACGGCGATTGGGTAATTGGGTGTGAGACTGAGTGCGAATATAAATTTTATTTTTACGTCTTAAATTGGTTTACGTTTGATGGTTACGATGGTTGTGTTGGTGTACGTATACTTATGTGTAATTGTGTACATAGGACTGCGAGTATAGTCATTAGTCGCTTAGAATCGCTGCATGATGCGACATCGTAAACGATTACACTATTTATAGGTAGGCTATGCGATCGTAAGGTTAACAGTTAACATGAAACATTTTGTTAAAATAAAACTAATTCTGGTGTGAAGATACCGGCGTCTGCGTCTGCGTTGGCGTCGGCGTTGGCTCTGGCTCTGGCTCTGGCGCTGGCTCTGGCGCTAGCCTTTTATCAAGCGCGTACAAAAATTGATATTCTCCATATTGTGTACGGCAACGCGGTTTGCGCGAAAGCGAAAGTGATGCATACGACGACGACGTTTTGGAAAATGTTTTAAAAGCCCACCCAAGATGCGTGAGAAGCGGTTCTTGTGATGTGTGCAGCTAAGTAAATAAATTCATTACATAGCGAAGAAAAGAGGTCGAGAGGGTGTGAAATGTGAGTATTAAAACAGACCAATATAGAATAGGAATAGATCATTATACCTAGACCTACTTAGTATTGTGCATCCAAGATAGCTTGGCCGGAATTCTTGCTTAGAACTGACCCGAAAACCTATACCAATAGGAAAAAACTTGGCAGTTGCGCAAAAAATATTTTCGAGGGCAATATTTTTCGAAAGAAATAAATTGTTGCTGGTGTTCTATCAATATGAGCAAACTCATCTGTTAGACGTATTTTGGACGGACAATACGGACCGTAGATCCCAAGCCACAAAATTACTTGCGTGTTCGCAGAGTTATACGCAAAAAACTACGTTTTCCTAGCCTCACTTGGAGGGCAAGTACAGGTCTAAAAATTCAGAACTCAAACCCTACGATACGACATACTAACGTACTACGAGTGTCGAGTATGCGTCTACTTGTACAATGTACACTATACGGCGTGCACTTGTGCATATACGTATTACGTACGTAATTACGTAGATACAGTCGATTAATCGTGTCTCCCTCCCACGGAAAGTAAATTACTTTTATACTTATTATTAACTACGTATTATATTCGCTTATTTACGTACGAGTACTAATGCGCGGGTGTATTTTTAACTGATGTACTTAATTTTTTGCTTTTGTTTGATGGCAGGAAGGACGCAAAATGGGTTACGGAAGTATGCAGGGTATACCGATGGTAGCTTCGAGTCCTGTAAGACACGAAAGTCCCATTGGAATCAGCCCTATCGAAGTGCAATCGTATCCTGCGCCATGGAAAGCTCTGTCTGATTTCGCTTTGCATCAAGATTTGGATAGATTAGATATGTCGACGCCTCACTTTCAACAAATTGTAAATCAAGTGAGCACTCCATCTTTTTCTGAGAGTACCTAGCTACGTACTGGATCTAGTACCTACTACTACCTAGTACCTACATACTTTCTGCTACGAAAAATCAATCGACCGCGTTTGATAAAAATTCACGCGCACGTTGCCATGGGCGCCCATACAATTTTTTGTTAAGCTATCAGATAGCCTGAGAAAATGCTGACACTTTTGATTTGTTTATTTAAATTGAGATTGGCGAATAGTTGCATGGATATGAGCATGAGTAAAGGAGTCGCTACTTCGGCTACCTTCTGCGGGCGTCCATACTATATGCAGTTGCACTTGTACGTACGTACATACTTACTCACTCATCACTCACTCACCTGCTTCTTATGACGAGTTGATGAGGCCTCGTGGTTCGTAGCTGGACGACGTACACACAAGCACTGACGCAGGTAGACGCAGAGGGGCGGAACTACCGCACGCATTTCGGGTGCCCCCAATATTTTTTTCAGAAAACAAGTCGGCAAATTTGATTTGTTTGCGGGCGATTTGTGTTGGCAATTTGGATTATGATATTCAGACATTCAGACATGGTAAAAGGAATTTGGTAGGTAATTAGTTTTTTTCGAAAATTATTATGACCGACTGAAAAAAGTGATTTTGCCGACTACGTGACTGGGCATTTATCTACAAAATGTTCAATATTTCCATCTTTACCATGAATTAAGTTGGAAATTTTGTCGGCCTGAAAATAATTTTGCCATCTCGGCAATTACGAATATCCACAAAATTGTTTAATTTCAGGGGCGGCAAATACGGTTGTCAGTTGGATAAAATTAACGTTTTTTAATAAAAATGTGCTTTATGAAAATGAAAATTTTTCAATTTTTTTTTGGGAGGGGCAGAGCCAGTGCAGTATGAGGAGACATTTAGCTGGAACAAGTGCTTTCACAGTAAGTTGTACTATAGAAACTTGCTTAAAAAATGATAAAAACTTGATACTTTCAAATTTTCGCCCGCGATTTTTTCTTTTCTAGTTAAAATTTTTTTTATTGATTTACTGGGGACACTGGGGCACAGGTTGTGAAAATAAAGCACACGGCCACGGCCACGGCGCGATAAGCATCGCTGTGACATCTACCGGTACCTGACACCCCACACCCGTAAGAAAAGCTTACAGTTCAATGATCGTCGTCTTTGCGTTGCGTCTATGTCTGTACGAGTTACGAGTACCAATGGAAATACGAGTATTAGCTACTCCCCGTCGTTCGGTCGCCGTGACAACCAGCTCAATTTTGCATAATAACGCGAACCGAGTTACTTTTACACCTAAATTACCACCCCTAAACAAGCGTAAAAACACACCCCACAAATACCTACGAGTATATCCTACATACGAGTAACTGTAACCCTACACCCCTACACCCCTACACCCCTACAACCCTACTGTATAGCGCTTGCTGCAATTCTTAGTCAGTTCGGCGGGAAACCGAGCAAATACGAGTATTGGGCGTACTTGTGTGTTGTGTCTCGTACGTACTCGTACGTATATTGAAATACGTGAAAAAAAAACGCAGGCGACTTTCGCACTCGTTCCATCGTTCGGCAGAACAAAACTAAAGCAGAGCGAACGCCTTAAACGCGAGTACCTATGAGTATTTTAGGAAAATAACAAGGTGATATGATCATGATGTACGAAAGTTTTTTTTTCGCGTTCTGTATACGCGACACGCGTATATCAAGTCCGGTAATATTGGAATATTTATCGTCCGGGTACGGTACAAAATCAGCTGTACAATTTCGGACTTGGTACATAAGTACATAACATAAACACCGATTAGGGTTGAAAATAATTTATTTGTATTAGCCTACTTATCCTCTCGTATGTTGATGGGATTTTTGCGCACAATCGGACGTACTGTACATCAACGCATACCCGTACATAGCTAGGTGGTTAAAAAAAAAAAAAGTACCTAGTTACGTACAAAATCAGCTCTGTAGCGCAAGCGCTCTTACAGTTTACTCGTATACGTAATTACGTACGAATATTAGGAAGATTGTTTTGGTATCATTTAAAAGTTTTCGATCTGCTTGTTAAAACTCTGTAGGTATTTAGGTAATAGGTATGCTATTTCAGTAAAACTGCACACAACACTTTTTATCAGATTACGGAATCCTGCAAAGTAACCCCGAGCCCGGGTGACTGGGTGACTTTGCCGAGTGTTTATGTGGCAGATTTTCAATAAGAAGGTGAATTCTATAGACTTTCTTCTACAGTTGTGAAACGCTGGTAACATTTTTGATAACTACGAGTAGATGTATTTTACTCGTACGTTGATACAAAACGCTAAGAAGTGAAATGTGAAAAATGTGTGTGAAAAACTCGACAAAGTCGCCCCGGGACGAGGTAACTTTTTTGACGTCATAACACACCTCCTAGAACCACGTTTCCGTGTTAATTCCGGATAGGGGATGGAAAGCTTGGGCGCACGGTCCTAACACACGCTTTCGGCGGAGGGGGATGTTTACGTTTCAGACCTTCGAGTTCGGGACCAGGGCAGCCGCTTAGACTACGTAAAAACTTGTTACTAGGTAGTAGGTAGTAGGTAGTAGGTAGTAGATACAAGTACTAGGTAAGTAGTAAGTACTACGTATGGCTATTAGCTAGTAGTCTACATACGTACAATTATTAGATGCTACTAACGTTAAATACGTTTGTTTATACTAAATTTCTAGATGCACGGTTACGACCTACCAAGGCCACTCGGTATGCCTACTCACGACTTAGTGCATACAACTGGACCAACGGCGCCTGGTGCCGATATGATACATCCAGATTCTACAGACTCTCTGGTTACCTATATGGAAAGCGACGAAAGCTTACAACACGACCCTGCCAGTCCATAACGAACGCGTCTTCTGATGCCGCAACCATACATCCGCTGCACGTCGGCGTAATTGCCGTCCAGTACAAATTCAATTCCACTCGTGTCAGGTTGAAAACGGCTGATTGTGTTTATTGGTCCTCGTTACGCGACTAGCCCGTAGCCCTACCTCAACGTGCAACCAGCATCAGCACCAGCACCAGCGGTTGCTGGCTGGTTAAACTTGGCCGTCAATTGAAACGTGCTCAACTGCTACGTAGCCTATACCTATACCTATATCTTTATCTATACTTATACCATATGTATAGATATACGTAGATAAACACTATACAGTGATTTTACATGGCCTAAAATTAAACGGACAGGTATATCTCTACTTCCGTGCTAGTTCCGACGTTGTGAGCTCAATTTCGGGTCTCAGCGCGTTTTTCTCTTCTAATCAGTTTTCTATGATCCAGCAATGCTTACGTAATAGGTAATAGGTATTAGGTATCTAGGTAAATTTCCACCCGGCCCTCACATAGTATAGTAGATCTACATTTATGTATAGGTAGGTACCGTCCGTAATTATTTTATACAGATTTAGTTCGTGCAAACTCGCATAAATAAATGCCAAGATTTTCCATCAACTATCCGAGACCCGCTAATTTGGCTATCTGGCACTGTGTGCGCCTATTTCCCCACCCCCTCTGGTGGCGCCTAAATTGACACGAATAAATTACCAATATTATTCCCACTGCGCTCCCTGTAGCTGTTGCTGTTACTGTTGTAGAAATGTCGGGTCTCGGGTAGTCTGCATCATAGTGGCAGCAATATACGAGTACGTATGCAACGTACCATGTGAGGCCCGGGCCGAAAATTCACCTACGCATTACTGTATAGTTATATTGGGAAACTGATCAGAATAGGTAAACGTTCCTCATCCCGAAGTCGGGTATCACAGTCTGATCGACCTCTAGCTCATGTAGCTAGGTATAAGCAGCTAACTAGCTAGTAGCTACTGATGGCTACTAGCCAGATACGCAGTGATCTCATGAACCGTGTCTACCCTTCTATAATCCTCCCCTTCCTCCACCTCTTCAATCTCTTTTCTATTCGTTTTTTGGTCCGCAGTTATACTTGCGATTACCACCTACAACTTATCTACTACCTTGAGTTGTACCTTGTCTTCTGGCTGCCACCAACACCGGCTATGAATGTGTAGGTAATTAGGTACGTAAAGGTACGCTACGTAGTACGTACATACGTAGATGTACTACGTATACAATACAGCACGTCCGCAGCAGCGGTGGCGGCGGCGGCGACGACGGAATTTTTAAAATGAATATAAATATATAACTACATAAATACATGTATATCCGCAAACTACCTATTATATGTATATATTGGATAGCTATTATTTGTATGTAGGTAGTTGGGTACTAGGTAGTATGTACTCGAATGTTGTTTTGTTTCATTGTTTGATCCGTAATTGTATCTGTACCTATGCGTAAACTTGTGGAGTGTAGTTGGTATTGGCGTAAATGCATCGCATACGATCATCATACATGCTACTCATCATTGGTCAGTTGCCATTTCTTAATCCGTACCCGTTACCGTTACCCTATTCGTATTCGTATTCGTATTCGTATTCGTATTCCGCCCCGTGACTGTAACGGTGAAATTTCGTTTATTTTTATAGGTACTGTATTGATTTTTATTCGTATTGTACATACGTAATGAATAAACTGTAAATACAAAGTATACGTTTACATAAAGTCGTACCGACGATTATTTGAAAATTGTTCGTTTTTTATTTTTCGCTTGTGAAAAAGTTGTCGTCATTACGAAGACGAACTACGATTACGCCACAATTAATTGTTGCTGCGTACGTAACGTTCCCTCTTCGCTCGACTCTCGTATTACCTGCTAGGCTACGAATTCATGTCTATGTCTATGTCTATGTCTATGTCTATGTCTACGTCTACTTAAGAACACACTGCTGCCGCGCCACAACATCGTAGCCCTGCCCCGAGCACGTCGATAACTCCCTCGCGTACTTGGCCAAGGAGACGAGTGGCAGGTACGACTACTCTCTGCTACAGTATAT
Organism: Maconellicoccus hirsutus; assembly: GCA_003261595.1. Taxonomy (NCBI): domain Eukaryota; kingdom Metazoa; phylum Arthropoda; class Insecta; order Hemiptera; family Pseudococcidae; genus Maconellicoccus; species Maconellicoccus hirsutus. The sequence continues at coordinate 60,905 of QBDW01000999.1, forward strand.
TATTAAATTACGAAACACCCTGTCATACGCTAATGGATTTTCCACAATGGAACCTCGGTGGTTAGGGCGCCACAGCTTTTAGCGTTGATTATAGCGGCACGAACACAAAATAGACGAAAGCGCGCTTCAACTTTCCGCTATATTCGTGCAACAAACCCTCCGCCTTGACCCCATAATACGTACACCGCCGTACACCGAACACCGAACACCGAACACCGTACCCCTTTCAAAAACTCTCTTTTTTAAGTAGAAGTAGAAACGCGTCACGTCACGCCACGCCACGCCGCGCCGCGCCACGCCACGCCACCCCAACCTCACCGCACTACGTTTGCACACCCCACACCCCATTCGCCGTACTCAGCGCATATACCGTACGCTTTTTAAAAAGTTGTTCAACTCGTCGGCGGCGTTTCCTACGTTTTCATCTTTCTGTCAAAGCTTTCTCATTTGCTGCCACTTAAACTCGTACCGAGGCTTTAAGTTCGCAATACGTAAATTGCAATTTTTCAACCGAGGCATAAGAATGGATTGATAAGAGCAAATTTCATTTTTTTAAATGAAGAAAACCACGCCCAATTTAGCATTGTTCGAGCCATTTTTGCAATTTTTACAATAAAATTTATTTTCCTCGGAGGGAGGGAGGCACGATCAATCCACCACCTGGTAACTAGTACCTACGTAATTACGTACGAGTGTACGAGTATACGCATACTGCACACCGTGTAGGCAGAGGCACACGGCGAAAATCGAGGTGTCTAGAAGAGGGTATTTGGGGCGTTGCGTAATGCGTACACGATGACGTGGTCGATGGAAACGCGGCGTGCGCCGTTCACGAGCTATCAGCCTTTTTTTAAGGCTTTTTCTCCTCAGAATTCACCCCGTAAAAAATTACGCGAAAATTGACCAGAAATAGTTGTTTTTGATTAAATCGAGTCCGCTGAGCAGGAATCCGCGGTAGGTAGGTAACTAGAGGTATCGCGCTGCCGCTGATCGACCATTTCGGGGTAGCGCGGGCTCGCGAGTGCAAAAAACCGACCACCGGATTCGTGATTAGCGACGTCGAATTAGTTGAAAACGCGACCACACTAATCTCGACTTTTTTGAAAATGGCGAAAACAAAAAAAAAAACCACAAACTACATATAAACTATAGCTTTTGGTTGTTTTTTGGGGCGAAAAATTTCGCGACGCCCACTTGCATGCGAGGTGTCTAGAAGAAGGTATTTTGTTATTTGTACCATAATTCGTTACCTGTTCGAGTATATAATTTTTCTAAAGTTTAATTCATCACAAAATAAGTGGTTCGTGCGTGTATTTTTATTTTACCTTTAGGTATACGAGTACGTATTTCTCACGTTATTAATTTACAAATTGTCAATTTATTTCCAGTTAATGGAAAACGAATGTTACCAACATCTCGAGGACGAATTTTTAGTCATTTTCTCGAACGATCGCCATTTTCCCGGATTAAAAAGCTTGAAAATGAGTTAAGGTAAGATTAAAAATTGACAAAAGTTAAAACCTCGTAATCAGCGATTTTAAATTCGCCATTTCTCTGTTGATAATTGGTAATTACTGCTTATAATGGCGAAAAAAACAAAGTGTGTTGTAGCAGTGACTCGAAATCACCGGTTTTCATCAGGTAAGTGATTTAAATAATCGAAAAAAGAGAAAATAAATAAAATTAACGTAAAATGACGTAAAAAATGAAAGTTTTGCCTTTGAAATACGCCATAGACAACTTTTTTCACGTGGGTCAAAAAAACGATTTAGCTACGGTGGCGCCATCTACTGGAGTTTAAACAAACTACACAAGAGAAATGACCAATTTCAGATAACGTATGCGCCTTCAAATGACGTCATGGGTAAATTTTGTACATCCTGACTTGAAAATACGCAATTACCCCTTCGAAATACGACAATGTATAATCATGCTTTCGATGTCGCGAAATTCATTTTGCCCATTAATTGTTTTCATAATGCAATGCATATTTCAAAGCTCGATCGCGTTACGAAGTTTTAATTGCATCAGTTATTCCACTTTCTGTAGTACTTATACCTACCTTTCATAACATTGTGATAAGAATAATTGATGAATTAAACAACGTAACGGAATAAAAATTATTAAATGATGAGCAAGTGCAGTTTGTAAGAGTTATAATTAACAGTGATCGGAAATTGTGGTTTACGACTAAATCGAGTCCGCTGAGTACCAATCCGTCAGGTAGAACGGTGGCAATTGATTAATTCTTGTATGCACATGTTAGAAGAGTTGCCTACCTAAATACTCGTGTAGGAAGAGCTTTACGTAATTGATTCATTACCACCGTTCTAACTGGCGGATTTTCACGAAAATAGTCTCATTTAACTAAGTAAACGTCACTGAACACGAATATCACATCAGAAACACACCATCGCTGAGAAAATTTCAAAATCGAAAATCGATGTACACACAGTAGTAGATAGAGGAAAACTGACTATTGCAATCGATTCCTCAAGTCCGATAACCTAACATTCGACTCCCAAGAATGCGTCAATCGGCCCTTTGGGGCTTAAAATAAGTGAATTTTCGTAATTAATTCGCTTTTAATTTGATAAACATATGCTGCCATCTTGTGAGTACATTTAATTCAGATTTAGATTTGAATTTCATTCATTTCTGATTGTATTTTTCACTATTTAATTATACATGTTGTCATTATACCCGAGGTAAGTAGTGAAAAAATGCGAAAATTTATGATTAAACGACGAAAGCAATTTCGAAAATGAATTCCACATGCGGAAAAACCTAGAAAAACACTTTTCGCACGTGAAAATACAACTTTTCTCTTATAATATGCGTGTTACAGATAAAACAATGGCGAAAATGAATTCTACGTCATCGAAAACATAATTACATGTATATCGCACCTGAAAGTCGATTAAAGCTGATGAAAATCGTGAAATATTAAAAAAAATAAAAATCTGATGAAAAACGTAACATAAAAAAAATAATAAAAATTTGATAATGCTGGCGCCATCCATCGGAGTATAAACAAATCAAATAAAAAAAAATACAATTTAGCAAAAAGATGCGCCTTCAAATAACGTCATAAGCAACTTTTTCAACACACATGACGTCAAAACGTAGTTGTTTTACCCCTTCAAAATTCACAATCGGCAATCTATTTAAAATGCAACTACAGTATAACGAAGTTCAGTTTCAGTGAAAGTGATTTCCTTGTCGAACTCTGGAAACCACTTTCACTGAAACTGTAAATTTCGTTATAAGAGTAGTTGCGTTTCAAATGGATTTCCCATTGTAAATTTTGAAGGAATATTTAAATCAAATGTTCTCGATATAATCATCCATTTAATTCGTTGATTTAATAATGATTTTTTTCAAACTGCTGCGTTCGTAATCAAGTACGACGAGTCGATGAAACGATTTTATGAAAAAAAAAAAAAAAAATTGGTACTTTATCCAAGAGAAGCGGCATTTTTTAATAAACTAAGAAAATCACAATTCACAAAATACAAAAATTAAATTAAATGTAACCGATCTGGGCTAAATAAAACCTGTCAGCCGCTTGACAGGAAAAAAACCGTGATCAGTAATTACTAACAAAAGTACATTTGAATTTTAAAATTAATCATAATTTCTAATTACAATTTTTAAAAAATCCCGTCGAAGACCTAAGAAAAAAAAAGGTACGCAACTCCAACGAAACGTATAGGGGGACGGGGGTAGTTTCCTATCTTCAGCGGTTATCGTCGACTTCTGTTCGTACTGAAAAAAAAAGAAAAAAGACGGGACAAAACCGCGATTGGTAATTACCAACTAGTACATTTGAATTATTAAATTAGTCGTAAATTCTAATTCTAGTAACTCTTTACTTAACAATTAAAAAAATCTAATTTAAAAAATTAATTCATACATTAAAAACCAAAAAAAAAACAAAAACAAAAATGATAAAAAAAAGTTATGTAAAAATGAAAGCTCATTCTTCCCCAAAACCAAAAAATCCCGTCGGCAAAGACTTAAGTATATAAAAAACCGCGCAACTCCAACGAAACGTGTAGTGGGACCGGGGGTAGTTTGCCATCTAACAGAGGTTTCGCCTTCTGTTCGTTAGAAAAAAAAAGAAAATAAACACCAGACAACTCTAACAACAGCCGACATAAAAAACCCACCACCATTAGGGGCCAAAAAACAACTGAAAAAAAAGAAGCGATTCGCAGGTTCTCACGATGCATGAAGAGGGACCTAAAGGCTTCCGTGGTTTCCACTCCACAGAGACATCGCTTTTCCCTCTCGCTTAAAAAAAAATGAAAAAAATCCCAAGACAGATACCTTTATGGCCAAACACAATCACCCATCCAACTCCCCCATCACCCATCCAACTCCTTCAACTCCCATCCACCTACGGTGTTGTTCCCTAACCAAAGAAAAAATAGGCTATTGAAACGTGAAATTACAGACTTGTGAACACGCTCCTCAACGGTACCGGATATCCGATGAACACCAATGGTGAGTAGGATAAGTAAGAGCTGTCGCTAGTCACCCGTTAGGAAACACCAAAGATATAAGTATGCACCGCGCCTGGGATTAAGACAGCGGGTGAATAGGACCGGAGTTCATAACCAACAAACAGCCGTTGCCCATCACCCTTTAGCAGATGCCCAATTCGCGGATTCTATAGGCCGTTAGACAGCCACAAAAACTCGCGTGTCGAGCCTAAACCATCAGACTTCCTACTGTATAAAACCCCACCAAAGAAACCAGCAGACTCCTTACACAATTTATAGTCCAGCCTGTCGATCGCATACTTAGACTTGTTTCCTGCACATACGAGGACATAATACCTACGAGGTAACGCCTTTTCGCGATCAACCTCCCTTGCTTTTCCAAGCTTTGGCCATCGCGCCGCTTTTTTCACATAGGAAAGCTGATGTAGAACACCGGCAAAAGCCGATGAACTCGCGGCGATCTCCGATAGCCGGGCTGCACGCGATGACCCGCGCATAGCCGATCCACTTCCCGCCACTCCGCGTGCCCACGGCGGCTCACGACAGTACTCGTCTCACAGCTATACGCAGATCCTTGTCCCCTCGCTTTCCCAGCACTCGCCTCGCCTCGTTCATAGACAACACCCCAGTCAGAGGATTCCACGATAGACCAGGTGTTCCAAAGGGAAGTACTTGAATCTACCATTTCCACTCTGAGTCCCCTGACCACCAGGGGCCCACCGTTTGGGCTGTATGCCTGAGAAGCCTCGTGAGTCGTGTTTCGACAACAACGTCCTCGATGAGAGTGCGTTTCGATAGCGTCCTCGTTAAGGCCGGCGAGCGGACCCTTGCTAAGCAGGTATACACAGCCTACCGCAGCTCGATCACTCTTACCCGCTCTCCGAAGAGCTCATGACCAAGCACGTTTCACAAACTGCGGCTAGACATCTTATGAAGTGGAAAGAATGGGGATCTAACAAATACTATCCTAAATAACAGATCTCTAAACATTTTTCACCTCTGGGGGCTTTGTGTAACTTCACGTTTCAATTGTTAAAAAAATCAAAAATCAAAAATAAAGAACATATCCAACACCTCAATTTTGAAGGGGATTGATTGAATATCTTAATTTATGTATATAAAATTACATTGAAAGGAATCTAAAATTCGTCGCTTCCAAGACTACGCGTAATGCTGAAAAGAGAAACGAAATCATTAAAATGCATACAAAAAAGTTGGGTAAACCGTGTAAATACAATATGTACTTGAGATTTATAGGCGAAGGTGAACAAAGATTTAAATTCTTCAAGTTATATGGAAACTTCTTTCACAAAGAAAATTGGTATTTAGGTTTCTAAACAAAATCTCGTCAAGACGACGTTTCATTTACACCAGGAAAAACTCGACCAATTCAGTAAACCGCGTAAAGTATTTCAAAATTGTGTATATTAATCGCAATCGAGTTTTGTTATAGAAGTTCCACTTTCGTACGAATAACATCGATATTAGAAAAAAATCTGATCAACAAGTAAAATTCAAGACAATAATTTCGTTTGATTAAAAATGCCTCTAAACCAATCAAAACAAAGCGCGTAATACAGAGCGTCAATACAATATTGATAATTCAATTTCATTCAAAATTGAACTAATCAAAAAGCTTATAATACAGCGCGTTACCAATTTTGTAAAATTTCTTGGAAATAGATGCGTTAATGTAAATTTTTGTCTTGTCAATATCGATATTGTAAGTGTTGTACCTATGAATAAAACGTCTCTGAACCAATCAAAACAAATCGCAAAATGTAGCGTGCTACCAATAAAAATATGAAAGTGCTAAATTTTCCCCTTTGTAATTAATAATGTAACTTGTTTTCGAGTAAAGAAATTTACAATCTTGAAAATATTTTTCGTTAAAACGAAGAAAATTCCAAGTACATCTACATACATACTCGCTTCTTCATCTCGAACAGATTCGATGTCCGTCTCCCTCATATGGATAACCTCGTGCAATCCCGATCCTGAACGTTCCTTGAGGTGTTCTTGGTTCTGTCAACGAATCGGAGTTAATGGTCATGCTTTGAAAAAAAAAACGTACATCAATGTACACGACATTATCGCTTGCCGAAGCATTAACATCTTACACATAATTTAGTTATTTAAAAGTCATACATAATATTATGCGAGTTAGCGCGAAATTTCGAAGGTAGCGGTAAATTACAAATAAGCGCGAAATTTCGAAGGTAGCGGTAAATTACAAATACCTATATCACCACTACTAGAAAATTTGATAAAACTAGGGAGAAGTCGGTGCGTTTCCTTCGTAGGATGCAATGGCGTCCTTGTCACTGGCAAGTAATATTCGCACGAAGACAACAAGAATAATTAACGCCAAGAGTAGGTACTTCACTAGTTTACTACGTAAAAAAATTAGAAAAAAACATCCTGAGGACGTCAAGTTTACGTTTCATCAAAAATAAAGATAACTTACATTACTCGAATTCCGACAAAGGTAAACACGGGTTTCACGAATTACGTCGAATTCACCATGAACTATCAACGATGATGCAGCACACTGACATGATATTCTACGCGTTACGTTCAAATAAAACTGAAAAATTGATAAATAAAAGTAAGTGATAATCGACGAAACATGCCTAAAAGCAGCAGGTACGGTTTGCGAATTACCTTCATACCTTCTAATCAAAGCACAGTGAATGAAAACCGGTGATGCTAATGAAGTGATGGCTCCGCCTCGCATCGTAGACCTTTTAGTACCTGAATGACTACTTGCGTCTTGTGGGAATATTCCTCTTGATAGCTCCTAAAAGAGTGAAAACCAAAACATTAAAATTCGAATTTCGACTATGGCATCTTTGCAACAACGACCCTGTTTTTCTTCGCGTTCGTAAACGAAAAAGCCATCAACACGTCGAAATTATAACTCAGCATGGCTAGTGGACAGTGGACACTTACTATTCCTTATATCTTTAAAATTGAAAATAATATTGCAGTTAGCTTACGTGAAAAATGATGAACATACTTCGAATTTTCTATCCATCGACCAATTAAGTGTGAACAATAAACATTTGTTAAATGAATACAATTTACGAAATAAAATAATAAAATAACCCGCCAGAACATTACTACCTTACTCGAAACACTACGAACGTCAGCACGAACGGACGAGAAATGTATGTGCAGCAGCACGAAGACGTCACACAGAAGAATCACATGCCACTGCCATAGAAGAATAGGTGCCAGCCAACAGCCCACCTTGGCAACGGCCCACCACGACAACGACCCACTCGCACTGCGTCAACGCCCCACCGGTGTTTCCCGGTATAATTGGATGGCCGATGAATAATACGTAACAATGATAAGGACTATCTTACTGATCCAGTGATCATCTTATTCGTGCCGAGTAGCCTTGCCTTGCAAGCATTAGAGTTGGGTTTGTGTAATAAATAATAATTAACTATTTCGGTTTACGGTTGTTATGTTAAACCTCGTATTTTTCTAGTTATCGATCCGTCGTCTCGTATCCTGATGCGGTAGGCTGTACTGTACACAGTACCAACAGCGCACAGCTGCTCATCACCTCATCTATTTGTCGACCGTCGATCTTGTTAATGGTTTACCGTCACACATCCACGGCCCATCCATCGGGACCATTATTTAATTACCATTTATCATGACGTCGACTTTCATCATCGGTCTAGTTGAATCCTTGATATATATGAACCGTTCCGAGTGTTGTACTGAACTTCAGGCGAACGTGTGCGACGAAACGTTCAAATTCGTTAATAATTCATCATGAGTAAAGTAGAATTAGCGCCCAATCGAAGTACGGTGTACGTATCTAATCTACCGTTTTCGTTAACTAACAACGATCTGCATAAAATTTTTGAGAAATGTGGAAAAATCGTGAAGTAAGAGTTACAAACACATTTGTTAAGCTTACCGTCCGTGAAACAGTTAAATTTCCTAATTTTTCATTTTTCAGGGTTACTGTTTTGAAAAATAAAACAACGAGGAAGAGTAGAGGAGTCGCATTCATTTTGTTTTTACGAGAGGAAGACGCCAAGAAATGCGTACATACGTTTGACGGAACGCAGGTGAATTGCATGACGATAGATTTCATTGGAGTGTACGTGGTAGTAATATAGGTATTCTAGGCGTAAGGTAACACGCGGTTCGAACTTGATTCTATCTACGTATGTAGGTCGCCAACAGAACAATTAAAGTTCGCATCGCCATCGACAACGGACGAAGCAAGGAATTCATAAAAAAGCGGAGCTACGAGGATAAATCGAAATGCTACGAATGCGGTACCGAGGGTCATCTGAGTTACGAATGTTCGTTGAATACGTTAGGAGTTCGTAAACGATCATTGAAAATTAAAACGAAAAAAAAAAAAAAGTCGCGCAGTACTTGCGACGGCGACCTCGACAATTATCGACATGAACCGCTGCGTTCGGTTAGCGACGACGCTGCCTCGACGGATTACGATACCGACGCCGAACAACAACTCGAGAATTCGTGTTTAGAAACTTTGAGCGCTGCGATCGGAATGCGAGTAAGTTTTTGCGGTGTCGCGTTACTGCATCGTTTGTATAATATTACTTGTATCAAGTTGGAGAGAGTTGGTTTTTTCACCTGGTTTCGTTTTGCTACCATGCATCCGCAGGACGACTATAAGTACTCGGATGCGGCAGAATCGACGTCGGTTGAGCTGCGTCCTAGAAAGAAACGCATACGTAAAAGCGCCTACTTCAGCGACGAAGAAGAATTGAGCGAGTAGCCTGGTAGTCAACGAACGTAAGCAATGATCACGAATCCGCGATGTGGGCGAAGCGATCGTATCGAACGAGGCCACAAAATTACTCTCGGACATGGAAAAAAAAGAAAAAGAAAACGACGCATAGGAGCTGCTAGTTGAAAGTGCATTCCGCCTCGGAGGTACTTGGACGTGCCGAGTAGCGCGATCGTGTATACGACTACACATGTCCATCTGCAAGTGCATACTACGTACAATTACATACCGGGTGATTGATTAAATGATTTTAGTACCCCCATCAAGAAAGAAATGAACTTTTGTGCCCCATGAAGTGGGCTGGTAATGGATATCAATAATGTAAACAACGAAATTGAATCTAACTTTTTAGACGAAGTGACTAAGATCATTCAATCATCAGGTACATAGCCAAAAAACTCTTCGCACTCGAAGTATCTCGACGAATCGAAAACAAAAAAAAGGAAACCATCGAAACAGTCGCCCACACAATAGAATATGTTTATTATTAAATAACATTTATCTAATCATTAGTCTAATACTCGTGTCGCTAAATATAGTTTCTTATTTAATTAATGTTAAAAGAAAAGAAAAAAAAAAGTACAATTTTAATGCTTATTTTATTAATAGTATCTGAATTTACAACGCGAATATTATAAAGATAAAATACGTAAAAATCAATTCTTTTGTCGAATAAAGCTTTCTTGGGTATATACTGTTCGCGAAATATAATTTCTGTTCTAATGGGTATGGCGACGAGAACATGCCATGCCATATCATACTGTATGGAGCCAATTATTCGAGTAAAATGGCAGTGTTTTACAAAATACCATTCTTGACCCGTCCTTTTTTAAATAGCAATCCGAACTTCAAGAATTACAATTAAAATCAAAACAAACAAACAAATAAATGAATGAATGAATGAATGAATGAATTGATTAAATAAATAAATAAATAAACAAACAAACGAACGAACGAACGTACAGGGGAAAATGGGAATAAATAAATAAATAATTAATTAGGTAAATACGTATGTCTATGTACTACGTAGACGTACTCATTATACATACGAAAATACAGTACATTTTATAATGGTGGAGATAAAAACGAAACGACCTAAAAAAAAAAAAAAAAAAACAAAAAAAAAACATGAGGAAACGGATAACTTGCGAGTGGACGTTTTGGTGATAATTTTATGGTATAATTATTATTTTATTTTGGAATTCTACACGAAAGTAAAAATAAAGACATCATTTCATGGGAAATAACGAAGCATAAAGAACAAAATAATAAAAATAAAGAAACAAAAAAGTTTACAAACATAAAGAAACACGATACGTAGTCATCTACTATACTAAAGGTAAAAAGAAAGATGGGCTAGGTTATTCGATAATGAATCGTTATGAACGTAATACAGCGGCGAATAGGAAAAAAAAAGAGAAAACCGCGTTTCCAGATCATTTGGCGGTGATGTAAATGCAACTTTTAATTTGACACGTGTACGCGTAAATAGCGCGCATCGTGTATCAAATCAACTATGAACGCGTACGGACAAACCATGAATTTCGTTCACTTTATACATACTACATACGAGTATACTCGTATGTATGTACTATGTAGATGTACGTATGATAGAAATAACGTCGAGAAAATTATCGCAATTGTTGGTTGCCGTTATTGCCGATTAATCTTCGCTTAATTTATGAGCCATGTGGTAAAGATTTAGCTAGAACTTTGAACATTTGAAATTTCACCGTCCAATTGTAACGTATCACCAGATGGTTGTCAGTGATCCGGCCATCGGTAGCGGTGCACAAAGGGTAGTATTTCATTTGAAAAGAACAAGTTAAAGGACATGTGTAAGGAAGTGTCGTTCACCAACACATCGAAACCAAATAGTCGAAAACAGAAACTGTATTGAAAAGTAAAGAAAATTAATTCTGGGGAAGAGAAAGAAGGGGAGGACAGGACAACAAACAAATCACAAATAAACATAAATTTTACTTAATTTTAAACGATATTTAACGGTATAAATTTTCAACTTCGTCAAGTTCGAATGTTGCGTCAAAATAAAATATTAAAGAAAAATAATGAATAAAACAAAAAAACTATTCTTTAAACTAACTACATATGTATATAAATAATCTCGTAATAACGATGTATTATTAAGTAACATTGAAAAATAGATTTTTTACAATTTGGTAACGATATTGCATTACTTTTTAAAAATTTATACATACATACGCGAAAACGTAAAGTATCGACCTATATAAACTTATTCATTTATTTTTTTTATTTTTTTTTTTTTTTTCGTCTAAATTTAAATTTAGAACGTAGGTACAGGTACAGTACGACTACGAGTACGAATACACAAATTCGAAATGCGCATAGCACAATTCTCGTTTATACATATAATTATGTACAAGTACATACTCCTTGCTCGTAAATGTGTACAAAAAAATACCATAAAATGATCATTTTTTCGCGATCATAATTACATAATAATGACGTATCAATATTGATAGCCAGGTAATACGCGTAGGTTCTAGATGTAGGTGGTAGGTAAGGTACCGACTACTGAGCGACTGACTGATCGTGGGACCCCACCACAAAAATCCCCCGTGGGAGGGATGGGTAGGGTAAGTCGATCAGTGGGTAAACCGGTATTAGGTAATAGGCAGGTAGTCAGTAGCGAAAAACCGGGTGACTTATTGTTCATGCTCCCCCCCCCCAGAGAAAATAGAATACAATACTTTGTTTTCGGTTTTATTGTAAAAATGGCGGTAATGGCTTAATCACTGTTAAGTTGGACATAATTTTCTTCCATAAAAAAATCAAATTTGGTCTCATAAATCCATTTTTAAATTAAAAAATTGCAATTTACGTAGTTTTTATCAAGTCTAAAAATATTAACTAAACAAATTGCAATTTTTTAACAGTTTATAGTTGAACATAATTTCACAATAATAGGTGATATAATACATACATAAATGGGAGTGTCTTGAAGGCATAGGTATTAGGTAGATGAAAACATGGAAATGGGTTAGATTGGTGGCACCAGGCGGACAGATAGTGGGTGGCAAATGAATAAATAGGAAATATAACTTGTAAGCCGATCTCATTTACGAGTAGAATGTTTGGAAGCAAGTATCATTTTTTCAAACTTTTTTTGCAAAAAAAAACGAAAATGTTTTCTCTAATTCTTTCACCAAAATTAATGAGAACACCTGAAAATAGTATCAATTTTTTTTTCACTTAGTAAAGAAAACGCTTGTTCATGTTCATGGTTCACGTTCGTTGTTTGAGAGGGGTTAATGTTTAAAAAACAAATTTTTGCACATACGTCTCCTCCCCGCCCTCGATAGACAATGTGTAGTTCCGCTAACGGAAAACAGATGCGAAATGATTAGGGAGAAGAATTGAGAAAATTCTTCGAAAAACTAATGTTACCGTATTACAATCTACGGCAAAAATTTTCATCGAGCGGAATAAGATGTGGTATGTGGAAGAACCATGTAAGCTAGCTAGTTTATGCAACCTTGTGCATCGTACATGCCCGCGCTAATTTCTATACGCAATTATGCATAATGCATTCAGTCAGTAAACAATCTTCACATCAGATATTTAGGGAGGTAGTAAGTTAATTACGTAATGCGTATATGCACTTATCAAGTAGGTACTTAGGTAGTAGGTATGGGTACATAATGTTCTTGAATAGGAGAAAACATGGTAGCATATTCGTATCTCCATCTTCCTTACCTACTTACTATATACCCCATCTCCCAACAGAAAGTACCGTACCGGGTAGTCGACTGATTGGGGGAAATTACTTTTTTCCGGTTTTATTGTAAAAGTGACAGCTATGGCTTAAACAATGTTGAATTGGACATCATTTTTTTCTAAAAGAAACAAGATTCGTTCTTATCAATCCATCGTTAAGTTGAAAAATTGCGATTACCTAATGTAGTTTTTAGCAATTCTACAAACGTTGAATAAATTGCAAATTTCAACTTGAAGAAAATGAATTGACATGACAAAATTTGACTTTTCATTAAACAAAGTGATGCCCAATTTAACGTTGTTTATGCCATTGCTGGCATTTTTACAATAACACCGAAAAAAAGTAATCTATTTTCCTAGTGGGCCAACGATCAATCGGCCATCCCGATATACACCTCTGTGGGTCTAGGTAGGTATATTTAAAAAACACACTCATTAAAGTACCGTATGAATTGAATTTTAAAACTACGTTAATTTATCAAAAACTCGTAACTCAGGTGCGTAGTGTACCATGTAACTGACCAACTACAAAACTATCAACTACCAACATAATTACATAGGTATGTATGTATATAACTATAACTTTTAAATACGTAGACGTACATACATTCCATTATTTTCATTACACACGTCATCGACAATACGTATTAAATGAGTATAACATTATGTACTTTAGTTGGGCATAGTCGACAACGTACGCTGTCGCTGTCACAGACTCATCTTCTTGTTCCCATTTCATAATTATACCGACTACCGAGTGTCTAATCAATTTTAGCCACGCTTATAACAATTTTTGTTTTAAACAGCAAATTTGTAACCACTTGTCTGCGTAACGTCATGTACTGTACACAGTAATCAATGTTGCCAACAGAAAATATTAAAAGAAAGCTCTCCGAAACGTGAGCTAAGATCAATTAGACACCCTATACATATACATTATAATGTATACTGCATAGCGTATCGCATACTACATAGTACGTACGGTACATAGGTTATACATTACATTGGGAATACCGTAAGTAGGTAGAGGTACACGATACACAAGGGTAATCGATTGTTCGAGCCCCCTCACCTCTCCAGGGAAAATGAATTACTTTTTTTGGCTCTATCGAAAAAGGGACGACAATGGCTAATGGCTTAAGCAATGTTAAATTGGACATCATTGCATTTTCAAGTTGAAAAACTGCAATTTACTCGATGTTTTCAGACTTGATAAAAATCATGTAATAAATTGCAATTTTTCAACTTGAGGAGTGGGCAGCAGACACAAACAATCGAGTCACCTAGTATGTAAAAGTACCATAGGCATGGAACACCTAGACTACAATATACCGTATGTACTAATGTACTTGACCCAAACACTAGCCAGCACAACTTATTCGTTTCTCTGTCAAGCTTGCATTTCACTATAATACCCTTGTGCTATATTCAATTTACGTACAGTACGTAAAAAATTACATATTCAATTATATAATTAATTAATCGATCGATTATTTGATAAATAAAAAGAGAACATCTACAGCGCCAATTTACACACTTGAAAAAAATTATTCGTAGTATTATATTTAAAATATAATTTAATGCATACTCGTAGTTTTAGCAAATGAGATAAATCTAAACTTATTAATAAAGAAAAATGGGAGGGGGAGGAGATACCAACTATTTGAATGAATAAATAAACAAACGAACAAACAACCAACCAACCAACCAACCAACCAACCAACCAACCAACCAACCAACCAATCAAACAAACAAACAAACAAACAAACAAACAAACAAACAAACAAACAAACAAACAAGCAAACAATTAAATAAAAGAAATTAATTAACGAAAAAATAAATAAACAATGTTCATTTAGAAACGCGAACGTTATAATAAGGGTAATCTACGATTATGCGTAATTGCGTACTATACGACGCGGCGTACGCTGCAGAATACGGGAATAAAAGAAAAACAAGAAGAAGGAAAAAGAAAAAAGGCGATAACTTTGGTGAATGAAAAAAATTAAAAAGAGAAAACGAAGCAAATTGAATCAACTCCATTTGGATGTACTTAAAGTGTATTCACGCTAAACTTTTGTTCCATCACCTCGTGAGAAAAAGGTAACTAAACTGTAACTCCAATACAGTGCCGACACTAAATCTAATTTGTACTCTTTTTTCCGCTCATCTACTCTCATCTACTTGATCAATTTTTTTACTTTTTTTTTTGTTTTTTTTTTTCGCCTTTTAACAAGTTGAAATTTGTATGTTTTTAATTCCGTCACTTGTAGCCTGAAAATAGCTGTGAGCAATAAATTTGACGCGGTAAATTTTAAATGCGACCGACGGCGCGCATCATAATAGCATTAGTACTTACTATTTAGTACATATAGGTACAGTTTATTAATCATAATCATAATCTATAAACAATTTAGGTAACAAAACGACAGAATTCATGCGGGTTTTTACACTGCCCTTTACCAGAACGCATCTCACAAAGTTGAATTTTATTTCGTCTTCCAAGACGAAGACGAATATAGAGAGAAAAATGAAAGAAAGAAAAAAGAATGAAATAAATAATAAATAAATAAATAATAAATAAATAAATAAATAAATAAATAAATAAATAAATAAATACGAAACGACGACGAAAACAATGACAATAACAACAACAACAACAATAATAATAATAATAATAATAATAATAATATAATAATAATAATATAAAATGCGCACTGTCTGAATGTGGGTGCGCGTAACTGTACGAGAGTAAAACATAAGTGAAATCTAGCGGTAATTAGGTACCTAGTACCTACCTAGTTATCTACTCGTATATACAAAAAGTACCGACTATAGGTAATGTAGTAGATACACCTATGTAAAATCGCCAACGGTAGTAAGCGTAAGTAGTAGATGGGACGTTTTCAGGGCTAGGGTTGAAGCCACGCGCCTTCTGCACATAAGACCTACTATACTTCTTATCAACTTTTCGCGTACTTTCACCAATGAAATTTACCTCACTAACTTTGTTAAACAAAAGAAAAATTAAATAAATAATAGAACATCAATCGTACATGCGTTAAGTACGAGTACCTCTACCTGCGTGTATGTAATAAGTATTACATATTTACGAACAAATGCAACCAACTCACGGCTAGATACTAGATACTAGATACTAGATACTAGGTACTAGGTAGTAGGTAGTAGGTAGTAGGTAGTAGGTAGTCTAGGTAAGGTACTGGATAAAGATACGGGTAGCGATGGTAGCGGGTAGAAGTACCGGGTATCCTACTGATTATGAGCCCTTTCGGGAAATTATCACTTTTTTTTTTTACCATTTCACGATGAAAATGGTAGCAGCGATTCAAATAACGTACGTAGAATTGAACATCGTTCTGCAGAATGAAAAATAAAATAGGTAAAATTCAGCGTTGCGTCGTCGGTTATACTTGAAATGAGGAAAATTACAATTTACTCGATTGAAAAAACTAGTGGAGCTGAAGGCAGATGAAGAAGCGGACACCCGGTACCATTAGACGTAGGCAACAGGATGCGAAGTTGCGAATACGTACAGTACGTGCGCTTGCACTCACAGCTTTACGCACACAACACATAGCCTACTCGTATACGCGCGTATGCGTAATGCGTATACCGGTATAGGGTATACCACATTATACTCGTAATAGCGAGAATTGAAGCGCACCATGCACGCGACATACGACATACCACATTTTATCTAATGCCTACGATTATCTTTTTGAATTTGAACTGCAGTTTACTGTAAATGAAATTCCAACTTTGCGGCGTTTGTCATTAACGACGTTTTCGTCAACCAGAATTAAATTTCGGAAGCGACTCCACGGCGGCGCGAAAAGAATAAAAGGTTGATGACCATAAACTAAGAAACGTATCACAGAGAAATGCACGCGCAGCACATTCGCTATTCGCGTTAAATGACCAATCGGACGACAGTTAAAATTCCAAGTACCATTTGTACATTGCGAATTCAACTCCGTCGTCGAAAAATAATGAGAAACTTCGCTATAAGTAATATTACAAACTACAAAAAAAAACAAAAAAAATCACAAAAATTTGTTTACCATAATTCGTTATTACTCGTACGTAGCACGGTAGCATGTAATGAACCATGTAGGTCTAGGGGTAGAGGCGCTAGGCAGTAGGCAGTAGGCAGTAGGCAGTAGGCAGTAGGCAGGCAGCAGGTAAGGTACTAGGTGCAGATAGCTTTAGCTACGTAGTATGCAGATGTACTATGTGTTTTTCTTCGCGGTAACCAGTAACCAAACCACTAACCGCTACATATACAAATACGAAATTCGCACGAACGTATAAGAAAAGCAAAAAATAAGGTAACGGTAACGGTAAAGGTGTCAAAATGTCCATTTTAAATGGAATCCAAAACAAATATAAATAGTAAAAATAATACGCCATACGCCATACGAATACGTCACTCACGTACTAGATAGAGGTACAGTAGGTCTACGTAGGCCTAGGTAATAGATAATTAGGTATTAGGTAGATTATCACTAACTGTATAGGTAAACTTACGGTACAAAAGGTAGGTAGAAGGTACTAGGTAGCTACTAGCTAGCTGTAGCTACTCAGCTAGGTACTGCTATATTTTAGTATTTTGTAATATTGTGTAGAAAAATTATTCGACGACTGACATATTCTTCAAAACAAGTATACGACAATTAAGTTATACATAATCGAAGCTTCCTGGTTCTCATGTATGAAAGCCCATCGAAACACGACGGCACGAAAATAAACAGAACAAAATAAAACCGAATAGAAAGAAAACGAAAACGTAGTAGTAGTAGTAGTAAAAATAATAATACATACGTAATAATAATAATAATAATAATTCACTAAAGGTGATTAGGAAAAACGCAACGTCCACGTTTTGCAAAGCTTACCATGCAGTATCTAGTTATCTACTGTTCAAGTACCATGTACGCAATTGTTTTTGATTTAAAAAAAAAAACATGCCAAAACGAAAATTACGTATTTACTTGCGCCGCGGCTAACCGATTGTACGCATTTTACAAATTGAACGATTTTTTTTTCATGTTTTTCTATTCGTGCAAATCGTTCAGCATTCAGGTTCACGTCGTCGCGCGAACAAACGAACGAGACCTAATATGCAAAGACGGAAATAATTTCTTCTCGCGGTAAACGAAGACAATCTTTCGAACGTCGCGTCGATGTTTTGGAGAGAAACTCCGCCATGCCATCGAAGATTTTGTAACAGATTTAAATACTCGTGTGTAGTATGCAGTATGCGCAGTACGCGCAATAGGTCTACACAGTTACGCACATGTACTATGTACGGTAATTTGGTAAACGCCAAGCAATTGAACAGGAACAATACCTTAACCAGATAGCTACAAACAGAGACGCGGCGCCAATTTAAGCGAAAGCGCCCGCCCTCTTTACATATGAACACACTTCGTACAGACACGGTGGCGATGGTAGCAAAATGTCTCTCCGAGTTAATTGAAATCGTTCACCTCCAACAGGTCAGCTTCGTTTTATGTTCAAGCATATTTCGCCTCGGTGCCCGGTTGGCAGTTGGAGCGGAGCGGCAAGCTATACGTGGTATGTGGTACGTGGTACGTGGTACGTGGCACCGATAGATTCGTTTCATCTTGTTCGCGCGATATTTGACGACGTTTTCAAAAAGAACGCGTTTTACGAACCAACCGCATGCAAAATGTGAAAAAAGACGACAACTGATTCGCGAATTCCAATTTAACTACAAATGGTATAAATGGTATAAATGGGGAACTAGAGCGCGTATTTTCTGCTCTTGCTGTTCTTTTATCTTTCAACTAGCCACCAACCAATACTTATGTGTATTTACGAAAAACCAACGAAACTATACGCAAATACCAAATACCGAATATATCAACGATGACCAAAATCATTCAAAACACTAACAAACAGGAAAGAAAAAAAAAAAGAAAAAAAAAAGAAAAGAAAAGAAATAGAAAAATAATCGTAATAATAACGTAATAATGATGATAATGATAATGAGGAAGTATTACAAACGGGATTAATTCTAAACAAGTTGGATGTACAAAGCGGAGAGTTGGAAAACTACGACTGTATTACGGATATTGCGTACACATACGAGTACTATACGAGTATATAATGACAAAAATGCAAGTATATGGTGAGGGGAAAGGTAAGCGTAGGCTGATGGTGAAAGATCACGATAATTTCAAACAGTAAAAGGTAATAAAAAAGGAGATTTTGCGATATAAACGGTGTTTTTTCCAAATCATTAATAAAGTATTGTTACTGTTTTATCTTCGATATTAGGTGAAACTAGAAAGTTCAACATCATCATTATTATAATCGTGATTATTACCATTACGAACGACATCGTATGAGGTCGTATTTTAAAAGCGGTCCGTCTTCATAATTTCTCATTAACAAGTTGAAGTAAAATAATTTTCAAAGCACCATCGGTTACAAATTCAAAAAAAAAATAATAATAAAAAAGAAAAAAAGAAAAAAAACCAGCCCTTCGTTTGGTCTAGCACACGCGCAACAAAAAAAGAAAAAAAAAGACCAACACATTTTCACGCGGTGCTTTACGGCATCTCATACCTACAATAGTTTTTTTCTTCAGGTAATATTTGTGTATTACTTATTTAAATGATGAATTTGAATGAACGAATTGAATGAATGCGCGAATGAATGAATAAATAAATAAATAAATACGTAAATAAATAGTTAAGAATAACGCTAATAATAGTAATAGAAATAACAATAATAATAATAATAATAATTGAGAAAGAAAAAACAAAAAAAAAAGAAAAAAAAAGAACAAAAAAAAGAATAAAAGAAAAAAAACCGTCTAATGGTAATGATTTTAGGCAGAACTGGAACCCGCAGCGTCTCCCGTCGAAGCCGAATCTTTCTGCGCGTTTTCTTTCATTTTATCGCAATAATCAGCAAAATAATCGCGAAAACGAGCCCACGATTTTTCAGGTACCGTAATCGCTGTCCGGAAATTTGTTTTTACCTGGTGGAGCAGAACGGAGAAAAATAAAACGAGTAAAGTACGAGTAGTAAAACGCAAGATGGACGATGAGAAAAAGGAAAAAAGAACCTCGGAAATGCGCATGTAAACTCCGCGGTTATTCTGGCCGATATCGAAATAAAAATTTTTATTATCGACACGCATATGTCTTCCTTCTGGTAACTCCCCTTTAAAACCACCATCGTCTGTGCCGAACTCTTCCAGCAAGTCTGTTAAAGCGTCTCGAAATTCGATCATGCCTTGGGCTGGAATAGCGACGTGCGAACGAGGTCCGCCGCGTAAAATAGTCTGCGATACCTACGCCAACAACGTGACCGCGCAAAATTCGTTGTAAGTACAAACGAAATTGAAATTGAAATCGAAATCGAAATCGAAATCAAAAGAAAAGAAAAAGAAAAAGAAAAAGGAAAAAGACGAATCGCTCAGGCCCTTGGCCCCTTTTCTTTGTTTACGTGCACAAGCGCTAATTAATAAAAAGATATTACCCCTACCCTGAGGAACCTTCCGCGGGTATTTTCTTTTAAATCTAAATAATAACGTCGGTTGTCTTTTATTATAACTTCGGATTTAAGTTTACCATCTTCGGGAACGTGATCTGGATTCGGAGGTCCTACAAGTAGTAAATTCGTATACAATCATTGTATGTCGCGTCGCGTCGTAATCCGAGTCGTTACTCGTAACACCAACTTACCAAGTTGAGAATAAAATTCGCTAAACAAATTCAAATTATCACGAAATTCCGCCGCTGTAGAAAGGGTGAGAAATATTTGATTGCGTCTTCCATCCAGGGTTACCTATTCACGACGAAACGTCAACCGTTATACGCGCGTAATGAAATTAATACTACAATACAACGACTACGAGTACACGGTATGCAATACGTATGTAGTATGCAATATGCAATATGCAATATGCAGTACGCAGTATACAGTATATACAGTGTACAGTACACAGTATACCATGTACGTCGTACTGGTGAAGGTAGCAACTAAGGGCACGCACAAATAAAAATATGTATGTACTTAATTTCCGACGCCCGAAAATTAATGGTCCAACCTAGTCGATTGAAAAACGTACCGCACCTTGCTGCATAGTAGCGCATTTAAATGAGCCAGCGTGTCAAAATTATTTTATTGGCTATTAAGGGGTAAGGGGGTGGTTTAGAACGCGTACAATTCAAACAGGATTACGATTAGGAGAAGGAGGGTTGGAACGCGTAAAAGTCACCTACCTGGCGGAGGGGAGGAAAAATTGAAAAATTGGTTAAACAGGACAACAATTTTCAATCATTTTTTTTGATGACTTTGGGCTTCATTGTGAAAACAAAAATCGAGCGTTTCGTAGCAAAATGTATCGCCGCATCGCACCACATCGCACCGCAGCAGTAAACGTATGTAGTATGTATGTAGTGTACATAATACATTTACATACGAGTATGTACGTACGAGTACTTTCAAGTAACTTACTGCGGTGCAGTTTTTTTGGAATTTTTTACACTTTTTGAGATAAGTTAAATTGAAATGTTTGAAAAAGGGAAATCATAGCAGCGACTTTGAACGCGATTTTCTTAGGTGAAAGAACGTCAAAAATACTACAAAATACTTTACTTGGTAACGAAATTCGATGAACACGTTTTTATTAAACAATAAATTGCATGATAATACAGTACGAGTATGTATCGTATGTATCGCGCTGCTGAACTAAGTACCAAAAATGGTTGTTTTCTGCCGACTAAAATGAGTAAAACAAACTGGTAGGAGCAAGCTGCCCCCTCCGCCCTTCCACCTCTACCTTCACCGTCACCGTCTTCGTATGCAGATCTCGTACTACGTAAACGTTCTCGACTACGGTAGAAATCGAGGGTCTTCGATTTGGCAGAAATTCTATGTACCATATGTGGTTGGGTTTTAAGTTGAAACTATCCCATGCGAATTTTTAGCCCCCGGGTGGAACTATGACTTTTCAACGTAGGGGGGGGGGGAGGTATTTCTCGAAAAAATCGCGCTTTTTCGCGTTTTTACCCTCAAAAAGGGTGTTAGATCAAAGGTGGCTGCTGGCTGGAGCTTCAAGTAAAGGAAGGTTTTTGAGATATTTTCAAAATAGTCGTGAAAACACGCATAGGTACTCGTATTGACAATGAAATGCAGAAATTACGGGTATTTTCTAATCACTAGATTAAACATTAGCCATAAACTACAAGAGAGGCAAGTAAGTGTGCATTTTTACTAAACGTGTGGAGGTGAGGATAGTAAATATCGATATTCACTGATAATGATCAGAAAATATGCATATTCTGTGCAAAACATATAGAGATTACGCATATTCACCTAGTACGCTTCAGTTATTACTTATTATGCATATTTCCTAAAACGATCAGTTCATACGGAATATGGACACGGATAGCCGGATAGGTATTAGGTATTAACTAAAAGGTACTTTGGTGAAGATGCGTGTTTACGGATAACATACTCGCACGACGCACGCTTGATACACGATGCGCGCATGGCCGGCTTACGGTAGTACTCGACTACGTACTCGTAGTACGTACTATGCACTATGCAGTTAATACTTCTTGTACTAGGTAAAATACAAAGAAATGGACAAGGACACACGTACACACCTCTGCCACTTTGATGAAACGACCTCTTCTGTTTTGTTTCACGTCTAAATAAAACCTTTTATGTTGTATTTGCAACATTTTTGTAGCCAATTCTGTTTCTTGCTGTTGCTGTCCTGTAAACACGAGAATGTCACACCATTATTTCAAAACTGAAATGAAATCAGAAAAGGAAAAAACGACCACAACGACGATACATTTATGTAGGCCTATATTTTTACTAATAACCGCTTGGAGCACTAGAGGCTAGCAGGCTAGCAGGCTAGCAGGCTAGTGGCAAATCTCATCGAAACGATTTCACCACCAAATCTACTGCATACTTACGAGTAGACTCTTTTTACGTTAATACGACTTGCGCGCATTCAGGTAATGCATCATCTCGATTTTTCTTTAAGAAAACATTTTTTATCACCACAATTCGGCTTTGAACGTAAACACTCGTGTTTTTCTTTCAAAATTTTTCCCATTTATGTACCTCGGTCTGGCGCCCCTTGGCGTAACTTTGTAATTTTACGAGTCTGGCATATTCGGATTCAGGGAGAAAAATCCTACAAAATGGCGCCGGTTTTGGTTTTAGCCACCATCTCAACATTTACTCAGATTTACCCTCAAAAATATGCCATTTTTCGTGTTTTTACCTCTTTTAACCCCACCTGGCACCCTCTGGTCAGCACTTAGGATTCGGATTTAGCGTGAAAAAGCCTGTAAGATGGCACCATTTTCAGCCATCAACCTTTTCAGCGAGAAGTTCACTAAAAACTTCCAACTTCATTGAGCTCGCAGTGCGCTCGAGAAAGCAGCAACAACGGATTGGCAGACAGACCAGTGTTTCTGGACAGAGGGCTATGTACACTACCTTTGGGGACAGGTTCCAAATTTCAACCTTTTCAAGTCACTTTCACCACGTAGGCTACCAGATTAATATGGTGGGCTTTGTAATCCGGGTGTGGGTAGGTGGGTAGGTGGGTAGTGGGTACTCGCAAGAGATACGTGCGATTTCGCTTTTTACAGGGTTTCAGTAAAGAATTTAGAATTTAACTAGAAAAAGACTGTGTGGAAGGGGAGAAGGGTTGGGTGACCTAACTCCGCCATTTTCAGGTTGCCCGCATCAAAATACACGGACCAGACCACTTTTTGACCAAATTCGTCCATTTTTCGATTTTTGAGAGAAAATTCCCAAAACGGTTTTTTGACTTTTTTTCTTCAACAGTTCGTAGAAAATGGAGAAAAATTTTCCCGCAGTTTGCACCTGACCCAAAGGACGCGCGATGAGTTGTAGAACAACCTGCGCACTCGCTCATCTCGTTAATTCTGCCGGCGGCTTCGCAATAATTTTTCTAAGTCAGGGGCCCGCTTTTCGTGGATGACCCTGTAACATGTACTCGACATTCGTATGGGCCGCTTAGCGTGCTTCTGAATTTGAGTGCCGCACTGCACTTTACTCGACGTTTAGTTGCAGCTTCTCACGTATTACTCCCCTTCTCAAAGATAGTTAGCTCGTTTGCGTTTGATCGCTCAATTTCAAGATATCCGTCACTATACGTCTAGTCTACGAACGTATTCGTAGTGTATGCTTCGCGCGCGAGTGCGGTACACCTACACATCTACCTATGTAGTGTACATGTACATGGTACATACGCGGTACATAGGCCGGCTCCCTTTCCGTTGGCGGTTCTACCGCTGCCGCAAGGGTCGTAGGTTCGCAGCGATACCTGTTGGGCTGTAAAAATTTCGTCCAGTCTATTAGTTCCGTTAAACAGACTACAGACGCGAGGCGAGGCGACTCTCACCGCCGGCGCCCGGCGCCGGCACCGGCATCGGCATCGTCACCGCTACCGCCAATACGATACGGTAAGGTACGCGACGACTAATACAACACGGAAAGCGAAAAACCGACGACTACTAGGGCAATCCGCATCGAAGGTCAACGGTCGATAGACGGCGACCGGCGGTAGCGGCACTACAATTCGAGAGAACCGGGGCGTCATCTGTCATCTTGTAAAATACCTGCACGTTTCCAATACTGCATACGACCGCGATACCAAAGTTACGTTATCCTCCGTCGTTGAAACGGTAGCGGCGGCGACGGCGGCGGCGGCGGCGACGGCGGCGACGACGACGACGATGCCGAGGTCGCTGCTGGAGTCAACCTATTTTCTCGTCATTATTGGCGACTTCCAACACCAGCAAACGCACGATAACGGACCATGAGGACGGCAACAACGAACGATCTAAGACCAAGTACGTCCACGTACCTAGTACCTACGTGGCTGCCAGCTGCTGGCTTGGGCTACTACCTAGCTAACTAGGTAACTAGCTAGTAACTACGTACGTTACATCATAGGCGAGTCGGGGTGACTCGAACATCACATTCCGCGTAATCGGTTTCGACACACGTCTCAAGCGCTACGCAGTACGCAACCACCATTAATCGATAGCGGTGCAGTCTCGGCTTGTAGCGCGCACTACTCGCGACAACGGCAACGGACTTGAACTAAGACGGAGTACGTTCCCGAATGCCATTTGCCGTTGCACAAATGCAAAGTAACACGTATTATGTCGTTGCAGGCCAATTCGATCTTTGTCACTTTACCTCGTCGTAATTTTTCGTTCTATACCTTTAACCCGTTTTCCACATTCATTTCGTTATTCGACGACACGCGTCACCAATAAGATTTTTCGCTGAGACTTCGCTACTGTTTAGATCGACGATTTGTTTTACCCGCAAAACAACGCGTCAACGCGCGAGCGACGCCGATAAAGGGATTTTTTCTTCTTCTCCAATTCGACGCATACTCGACGTACGAGTACAACGTACGCGTCGCGCAATCATTCTCAAGTACGTAACGTGTGTGTATGTACAATGTCAAGCTGTTTCGCTCCGAAGGTGCATCGCAACGCATACGTTTACGTACGCAATACTACAGACTAAACGACTGCACACAACGCACTAGATACGCGACGATCCATTCTCGAGTGACGACTGGTGAACAATGAACATCGATGGACGAAACAAAAAAAAAGGGAATATCGATTCGTCCATTCAGCTTGCATCGTGTAGTACGAGTATCTCTATCTGTATCGAAGTAGAACATCAACATACCATATCTAATTACCTATACACCGATTTCTCAGCCTTTCGCATTCGCTACCACTTCTACACGCTACATCGTCAATCTCGTGATAAGAAAGGAAAATAAAATCGAAGGAAAATCGACATTTAAATGAGACATATTTTTTCGTTCGATCGTTGATTCATTTCCCAATCCAAGTTGAAAAGCTGCGACAATCTTTCAACAAATGATTCACCAAGTTAACGTTAACTGGTTAAGGTTAACTGGTCAACATTTCTACGCTAATGATGATGATCGTCGTCACTTCTAACTCGCATGTTTGAATCTAAATTATACCGATAACCAGCCGCGGTTCGAAAGGCCTAGCTTGACACACAAACAAAGGCAATAGCGCGGTCGATGATACGAGTCTTGTTCGAATTTTTCGCAGAATAATAGCACTGACGGTAGTAGCGATAAACGATTTACATTTTAAATCAAGTTCAGTTATCGATTCGTTGTCCATAAAAATTACCTGAATTGTAGTCAGAGTTCGTTCGGCCACTATTTGATCTGGAAGCACCTCCATTTTGTGGTCCTAAAACGAAAATAGATCTCATGAGTTACTCGTTTTATCTAAGCGCTTGACGCGTTTTACGAGAACTTATCCAAGTATGTATCAGGCCTAAGACTGCGCCATGGGAAAATGCTTAACAATCCTGACCGATGCTTCAATTTCCGAGAAACATAATTATGTAGCTCGTTTAAAGTGAAAAACAAAATTCAACGCTAATCCGAAACCCTATTATGTTGTCCACTCGACGTTGCAAATATTGACCCGAACACCGTATCATTTGTGTTCTAAGTAGTGAACGTACACTACACTTAAAACGAAGTAGTGAAAATTACTACAACGAACAAAAAGCGTGATTGGAGGACTGGCGATTTCTAAGGAAAAGAAATTAAGGGCGGATTAATCAACAATAATTTCAACTCGTTACAATCGAGAATAATCTGGACGAAGAATTGCACAGAATTCGTGATAACTGGTAATCAAACGTTTTTCTATACAACGACGAATTAAGGTATAGCGTTTACACCGAACAAAAAGTAAACGGAAACGGCGTGGACTATAATTTGAGAAAATTCGCAAATAATAACGCACACTGATGATGACTCGTTAACTAGAGGCGATTTTTAATGCTGACATCGTATATCTAGTGTATAGAAAATGGGTACTCGAGATACTGAGTCGGCCATATTGGTGAACTATATTTTGCAAAACCATTATACATGTCGAGCGACCGACTAATATGCTGGGACAGTTTTAGATAAAACTCTTGGTACTAGAAAGAATTGAAGTAATTTCTAAATAAAATGAATTCTTACTTTGGTCCTGAGGTCGCTCATCAGCACTTCCTCGGTCCGACATAATTCACCACATCCACAACCCCACTCTTTTCAAACGACAGCGAAAGTCATTGCCATAGGTAAAAAATATAAATTGAACAAAATTCAAAATAGCGAAAGTGAAAGTTGTAATTTCACAGAAAATTAAAAGCAGAATTCACGCCTAATGCACAAAGCCAGTATGAGCCGCAAACGAATGAAAAATTAATAAAAATGACGAACGGACGAAACACCGAACAATAGAAATATAAAATTAAATACATTATAATAAAAAGAGGTTGAATCTCAAAGCCTAAAAAATTTCCTTTTCTCTTCGTCTCGTCTCGGCTCGACTCCACTTCGTTAACTTCACTCTTCTCGTCTCTCTTCACCTCACCTTTGCCGCGTTATAGTTTTTGCCGTTTTCTTTTCCAACAGCTTAGCTTTGAGCTTTTTCGTTCTAGGTTCTACGTTCTTCGTTTCCTCTTCGACTTGGAAGTTGGAATTACTACGGTATTCGAATTTCGACGGTTTTTTCGATCGTCTTTTCAAATTGCTTGGCAAGTACTGAAAGCTGAACGCTGAACAGATGTAGATGAGGGTGGATGTGAATTGCGAAGCATCGTCGATCGTCCTGATCCAGTGTTCATTATTTCCGTAGTTTTCCTTCGGGGTTTTGCTGAGTTTTGTTGATCACTTTCGGCTTTCTCGCGTTTCTTCTTAGCCTAAGGCTCGAGCCAGGAAAATATGAATTTAATTGAAACAGTTTGTTTTGCGTAATTTGATGTACGTTTGGAAATCGAAGTCGTCAGGTCGTACCCGATTATGATAAGTTGAAAATAAACGATTCATTTGTTTCAGTTAATGAAATGTCAGGACAACCGAATAAGAAATTACGTTTGGAGTCGACGTCGTCGTCGACGTGTAATTTTCCGTTTCAATCTACTATCACCTCGACATCGAGATTGAATGAGAATATTCGCAATAAATGCGATAATGAAGACGAATTATGGGGCGAAGAACTACGCGTGGATGATAACGTTATGCAAGAAATTGAGTCTCAAGCTTTGACGCAATTTCAAGTAATCTAACGTAGTAAATTTATCAATTCTTAAATTCGATAAATGATGATCATATTTCCGCAGGCTATGATTCATGTCGTCCAACCGACACCGGTACAAATGCAAAATGGTAAAATTGTTAGAATTTTCTCCTCGCCGTAATTCATGATAGTGTTTTCTTTCGAAGAATCATAGGAAATGACGAGTACGCTTATGTATTATGTTCGTAGATCAGTTTTCTCAAAATGCGCGTAATTACGAAAAATTAGAAGAACGTCTTCAAACGAAGCAAGGAGAAGTTGGTAATTCTTAGTTATCGAATGTACTTCGACGTACTTTTCCGCCTTGTAGAATCTGTAACGCTACCGAAATATGTAATTCGTACTACGTATACGATCTATTAGGTGACAAATTTACGAATGGAAAACGAAAGGATCACTAAGGAATTGAGAAACCACTTACGCGCCAAAGACGAAACAATTGAAAATTTGAAGAAACAACTGAGCGCGAAAGATTGCGAATTGGAATTCCAAGTAAACTGTTGGTATTGTTAATTAGAATTGAAGGTCATGTTGCTGATTTAACGTTTTTTTGTAACATGTTCGCTCGCGTGGTTGTATATTTCATTAGAAGGCTGAATTGAAATCTCAAGCACGTAAAACCCCGAAAACCGTAAAATTTCAACCAAACGTTAACAGCTCCTTTCACGAAAGGTAAGTATTCAAAATACCATGTACCGCTGGTTTCCCGCTGATTGGTGCTAACCTTAATTTAAAATACATGTGTTAGAATCCAGCTTGTCGATCATATGAATTTGTGTCGTAGATTTCAATTTACGCAACCTAAAAATTTGATGAAAGATGGAAAAGTTTTCAACTTCGGTGGTTATTCAAACAAAGGCGACCTTTTATACAAACTGGTACAATGCGCTTTCGATATGAATGAAGCAAACCTTAGTATTCGAATTGAAAAAGGTACGCATGGTACGTAGGTACAGGTAGCTAGGTAGTAGGTACTAGTTAGTTACGTAGGCTACGCAGACTAATGATACGTTTTTGTATTTACCGGTCTGTTTAAGTAAATTTTATTCGCTGCTAATCATGCGTACATGTATGTACGCTCATGTGCACTAATTAGCTCCGAACTCTTTTCTTAGGAAACGGTTTCACATTGTTTTTGAATTGCTGCTTGTTGCAATTATGTAGATTTGCTGGTTTTGATAAGCCGGCTGTCCATGATCTCGTTTCATTGGTAAAGTATGAATTTTTTAAAAGCTTCGTTTTTCCTTCCTTTGTAAGTTGGTGCGTAATTCGATTGAAATGGCGAATTAGATGGTTACAAAAAGTCATGAAGCATTGTCCGATCTCTTGACAGAATTATCACGCACCCGATTGAATGTCAAACAAAAATTGATTGTAAATCGTAATTCGAAATCTGTCGTCACCTTGTTAAAGAACGAAAAGAACTGCGATCGCGCTACGAGGAAATGTAATTTACTACTTCTTGCGAATGCGTAAGTTTCGAATAATATTTTTCTTCTTAAATGAGAAGTAAGCACGACTTGGCGTACCAATGAGCGTTTATC
This sequence comes from Maconellicoccus hirsutus, assembly GCA_003261595.1. Taxonomy (NCBI): domain Eukaryota; kingdom Metazoa; phylum Arthropoda; class Insecta; order Hemiptera; family Pseudococcidae; genus Maconellicoccus; species Maconellicoccus hirsutus. Next base: position 90,720 of record QBDW01000999.1, read on the forward strand.
TATTCGCGTAGAAAGTGGTTTGTTGATGAAAAAGCGGTCGCTGTTCGTCAAGCCATAGCTATGCTAGCGAAGCTGATGCAAGTCGAAGAACCGCTCTCGATCCGCATATTGGACAGGTCAAACAATCATCCTCGAGAAGACAGCAGGTACTTCTACTTGCATACTTAGCTGCCCACTGATTCCACGATACTTTTGATACGTTACCAACTTCGTATTTGGTACAATAGTTAAAATTTCTTCCTTGCGCCTTTCTTTTTTTTTTCTAATAAATTCTTTCTGGTTTGCTTCTCTCAACGTGTTTCAGAATTTTCGACGTAATCGAATTGCTCGAAAATATTGTCGATGAAATTTCGTTCCAAGTACGTGTTGCGTACTTTCAGTCGTTAAAAATACAGTATTATAAAAGTGTTATTAATTTTCAGAAAGAATCTAACCTGTACGAAGGAGTATATTGTTCCATTCTATATTTTTGTTGTACATTATCGTTATGTAGTTTGCGTGGATTCGCTGTTCCGGACAACAAGTAGTCAGTATCTTGACCATGTAACATTATAATAGTCAATTGATGGAATTTTGGGCTAGAGTTCGATTACTTTTTTGTCCTACATTCATGCAGCCGTGGTTTGCGTTTTTTAGTAAAATCTCATTGGCCAACCTTTTCAAGAGAATACTATTTTCCTTACCCGGATCTGTCGCCATCCGATACGTTATGAATTTTCTGGATTGCAGTGTTAGATTTTGTCTTTCCGATTATCTATGTCACAGATCAGGTATCTAACGGGTGCCTTCGTTGTACTTGTGCCTTTCGAGTTTCCTTTCGATGATTCAAACCATAATAATTGTTCGTTTGGTTTTTTGTTTCCGTTTCTCTCGTCAACATTGTCGCAGCTGCGGATACGTTTTCAGAAAATTTTTCCAGCTTCTGTTTTTCCTACGGTAATGTCGAATAATTTTTCATTTTTTTTCTTACTTTTCATGCGTTTATTTCTGATTTCTGTTTGCTCCGTTGGCATTGTTCGCGTCTACTTGTTGTTTCAATTTCGATTGTCTGCAGATACCTGTACGCTACAAGTATTATGCGCTCGCATGGAGATGTCAGATAAGTCGCCCTATTTTGTCGACAAACTTACACGTTGGCTGGTTAAAATGGTTACCGCGTTTCCTCGACATGTGCGGTGGATGAAAAATCAAACAGACTCCAAACTGTGCGAATGTCTTCCAACGCTCGAACAAATGACCGTTAAAACTTTACTACATTGTGTAGAACACGTTCGGCAGAAAAGTGAGTACTGTTGATGCGACGCTGACGTATTCAGTTCCGTAGTGTCCGCTATTATTCATGTTTCGCGATTGTACGTTTGTCCTCAAGATCATACATTTCGGGATAAAGTATCACTGGATTCGTCTACCAAACGATGTTGGTGCATTATAAAACATTTGAAATGGCAGGACGACCAATTCAATTTGCACACGGCTAATTGTCTGATAGAATATGAAATCTTATTACGTCGTTTAATGGAGGTATCAAACGATAAATTAGACGAAAGTAAATTCTCGCTCTTTAGCCACTCGAAGTTGTGCGTACGCTACGTTGGTGATATCTACTGTTTTCTTCTTGTTTTTTGATTGCAAATTTTAGAATTCGCCTTGAAAGAAATGGAAATATTACACTGCGGTAACAGATTCCCAGTAAGTTGGAACGCAGCCACTGAAAATCTCATCGCCTCCGTGCTACAGTTTTCGCCCATTGTCGTCGGCTAAAATAAACCTATCTGACATCGTAACAAATAAATAGTACAATCACGCGCCTAAAATGAATTTATTTCAACGATACTTAACCATTTATGTACAAAATTAGAAGGAAACACAAGCGATAGTTGCACGATTACACGATATTCCATGCTTTTCATCTCTAAAAAGGTACCCAGAACGTGTATGAACGAAGCATAGCGTAATCGGTCATATCTTCGACTGGACCGACGGCAGCCACCACAGGATCTTGATCGTAGTAATATTTCATCATAACTTCGTGAATATCTGTCGCTGTCACTCTCTGCGCGACGAAAGAATAATACATGGTTGAATATGCGCACACGGTGCTTGAGTAACAAAAATACTTACGTCGATTCGGGCTTCCAATTCATGAAGTGGAATTCTTCGGTCATAGCATAACATTTGTCTACCGATATCTTCGCAAACGGGCGTCGTGCCATCCAACTGTAACAGCATACTAGTTTTAAGCAGATTTTTACCCCTTTCAACATCTTGCGGAGTGACGGCGGTGCATAAATTTCTGAACTCTCCTTGCACAGCTGTCATGAAATCCTAAAAATCCGAAAAAAACGAGCATATACTAACAAGATACGCACATCCTCCTCCCCATCTAGCACAGCTATACTTACGTCGATGGTTTCTCTGGGCGATACGAAATATATGCCCCACAGGCCCGTATCTTTGTAACACGTATTAAACGCTTGATAATTCAACGCTTTGCCTTCAGCGCCCGCTCTAGCAATTCTAGACGCGTTCAGCGAACCGATTCCTTGAGTTCTATCCCAAGCGCCTATAATCGTGCTAGCGACCATCAAAGGAATGTTATCAGCGTCATTCCAACCGCAACCTTCTACAGCTACGGCTACGTGAGCGAATGGTATGGCATCGTCTCGATGTTTCAATTCCGAACCTAATTACCGTGGGGGAACAATTTCATTCACAATCAAACCACAAAAACAACGATACACCATCAGCCAACTAACCGGTGTATCGGCAAGGTTTTATATTCAATGTATCCAAAAGAGGATGGTCAACGTCCGCAGGAGGTACGTTGAAATGCTGCTCGGCCAACTTGACCAACTCGTCGTGGTTAACACCTCCGGCACCCGCCAATACCATGCGCGCTGGTTTATAAAATAAGCTCACATAGTCAGCTAGATCCTTTCTTGTAATCGATCTAAAACGCAAAATTAATCGTCGGGGAACGTTCAATGATCGACGACTGATAACTTAATCGCAATCGAGATACGTACTCTATGTTCTTCGTAGGTCCCAAAATAGTACGACCTAACGGCGTGTTTTGATATGCGGTCGCGTGCAAATAGTCAAATACGACTTCCTGCAGATTCGTATCAACTTCCTGCATTTCGCGTAATATAACGCCTCTTTCACGATTTATTTCAGCCTCTCCTTTAATGTTAACACGACATACCATAATCAAACATCAATGATAGCGTTTTGTTTCCGCACATTTATTTTTCGTCGATTCATACAAACCTAATTTCGAATTGAATAGAATGTCAGCCAAAATTTCAACAGCTTTTGGAACATCTTGTTTTAAGCATTTAGCGTAAAACGCAGTCTGCTCTCGAGAAGTGTACGCGTTTAAATGAGCTCCCATGTTCTCGATTTCCAATTCTAAGTCTACTTGCGACCGTTTGCCAGTTCCCTGTAAAGTGAAGCACATGAAAAACGTGAAGTTTGACGAACAATTTCTCTTTTAAAAGTTCATCACGAAAATAAAAGAAAGTAATCTACTTTAAAAGCCATATGCTCCAAGAAATGTGCTACGCCATTCGTTTCCTCCGTTTCCCATCGAGAGCCAGCATCGATCCATAACCCCACGGTAGCGGTAGGAGCGCCAGAATCTTCAGTAGCTACTTTCAAACCGCTGTCAAGTTCGCTAACCACCGTAGGTGGTAAATTCATCAATCTTTCTTTAAGTTCTTTGGTGGCTAAATTCGACACATTTCTCCATTGTTTCCCAAACTAAAATATATAAAAGATATTCATCTTCAAGATGATACGAGAAACTATAGCTTTGTTCGCACGTTACCAGAATTTTGACTTGTTCGCAAAATATCTCACGTAAAGGTCACGAATGCGATTCTCAATGATAACAAATTATACTTACTTTCAAGAAATTGTTTTGTTTAGTTAAACTTTGAATCGGATGACGAAGATTGACTAATCGAGAAGCCATTACGTTTAAGACTATATTAACTGAAAATTACTGTAGTTTAAACTAAAATTATTGAAAATTACTTTCAATCTGCAATCTAATCTGAAATGACATCAATCGAAAATGTTTTATAATAATAACACTGGATGGCCCAGCCTCACTGATACTACCAATCACTGGATAACTCATTATTCATCTTTTGGACGATCGAACTCGCGTCGTTCATTACTGATTCATATTCGCTCGAATTACTTTAAGGATCTTGTCAACATTTCGCACTTGACTTCAAAATTGAAATGCGTCTTACTTAATAGTGCACATGCGTGACATTTTTGTGTTACAATTTTCATTTATCATTGATAAAAATTTTGATTGAAAACAGTGAAAACACGAAAAATGTAAACATAAAAGTCCAAAATAATAGAAAAATAGAGAAACATAGGTTTGCAAACCATGTTGTTTTTAGTTGGTGCATGCGCAGATCATTTTCATCTTTTTCTTTTTCTGCTTCAAAAAACACTTTTTTGTGTCCATCACCTAGCAGACCATGCTAATAATATATTAGTCAAAGGTCATATTAATCCATTCCTTAAGTTGAAAAACGAAAATTGCAATTAATATAGTTCTTATCAATTCTAAAAACATTGAATAAATTGCAATTTTTCAACTTGAAAGTGAAATTTAAGATCAAATTTGATTTTTTATGGAAGAAAATGATGTCCAATTCAACGTTGTTTAAGCCATTGCTGTCATTTTCACAATAAAGTCGAAAAAAATGTAATTTATTTTCCCAAGGGGGCCCGCGATCAATCGCTCACCCGGGCACAAGAGCTAAAGTGAAGCCAACATAATTCAATGGACTTAAGCATAGAAGAGGAAAAGTAATGCGCGCGCAGGACACAGTGGCGTTGAAGGGGAAAAATTAAAAATTACAAAAACATCACCGAACGTAAATACAAAAATAATATTTGCGCATTGCGCAGAATCACTCCTGTGCTTAGGCCCCTAGAAAGTAGAAATATGTTGGCTTCGCTTTGCTCTGTTACTGTCTTCGAAATACAGTAGAGCGGTCTATATAATTATATTGTCTAAGGATTCAACGCTTCAACAGCAATTATTAAATTTAAACAATAATAAAAGATATCAAAATTGCTTATGAAAATGTAGAGAAGATAGTCTTTTAAAATGGTAAATTACATTGTGAAGACATTTAAGAATAAGATGTACACCTTCGATCTTGAATATGTTTATTAAGTAGTGAATTAATTTATCTAAAAAGAAATTTGGGATTATCCGTCGTGATGTTTTGTGATTTTTTCCGAATAAACTTAATCACTTTCTCATTCTCATGCTAAGTATATGATAGATAGTAAATATTGTAATGTGCAACAACTGTTAACTATTAATCTCTTGCTATCGCACCGCGTTCGCGTTTCTTATATGTAGGTAAAAATGTTGCTGAAACTGATGGTCGTTCGTGTACATAGAACGTTAACGTATTATCGTTAATGGACAATTTTATAATATCTTCCTCAATTTTCATTTTTCTCGTAGGACTTTTCCATCAACGCTTGATCCTCCATTGAAACTGGAATTTTTTGCATCGATTTTCTACATTTTAAATAAGTATAGTCTTCTTAGGATTTTTGTTATATTGGATAGCCCTTATGGTGAAAATTTTTGACTTTTGTTGTGTTATTTTTCATTTTTCACCATAACGTATCTACTGGTATGTCGAGTTCTTGCTAATGTCATTCATTCAAAAATGGGAGTGCATTCGTGTTGACAATAAAGTTCACTTTAAAAGTGAAGTGTACGTTAGTTTTAACGGTTCCATCTGACGTGGTGATTTATTCCAAGTTGCGCCAAAATGAACTTTTTCGTGTTATCTAAACTGTAACTTTTTAAGATCTTGTTGTCGACCATGCCAAAACAACGCGTATTCGGTAAAACCTCTCGTATCGTGGGGTTATGTTCAATTGCAAATTTCATCAATTCTGCCGATCGTGTTATAATGCCGATTGCAATTGTGCCGATGACTGATGAGTATCATTGGAGTTTACAGCTTCAAGGCTGGATCTTATCCTCATTTGCCTTCGGATACTTAACCAGTCAGGTACCTTCTACTGAAATGCACATTATTCTTAGATAATTGAACCATATATAGTTATATATAAATTTGATCGTTGTGGTTATAGATCATTGGAGCTTGCGCTGCGCAGAAATTTGGCGGAAAGTCAGTTTTATTGTTTGCCGTTTGTTTGTGGTCGTTATCCACAGCGGTGACCCCCATTTTTTCGTATTCTGCTCCGGCGTTGATCATTTGTCGAATCGCGCTAGGTCTTGGAGAAGGTTTAGGTAAATTACGGTCGTAATGTTACATTCTACATATATTAGACAGCTTTGATTTAATTTAATCCAAATATTTTGGTTTTGTTCAGGGTTGCCCACTATTTTTCATATTTTCGCCAATAATATTCCAATAGAAGAACGATCCAGAGCATTTGCATATCTAATCGCAGCCGGATCGGTTGGACAAACAGTTGCTTCTGTGGTAATTGTTCTGGTTTGGTATAACAAATTCAGAATGGGAATCGTACGGTTATTACATTTTTCGTGTTAAATTATAGATATGTCCGTACTTAACATGGGAAACCAGTTTTTACACATTCGGTATTTTAGGAATAATATGGGTGTTATTTTGGCTCTTGTTTTATAACGATAGTACGCCGCTCGCTAGTAGGGACGAACTTCCGCTTCTTACACCTAAGGTAAACGTTTCACAAGTAAGTCATCTCGCTAAAATGTTCGGACTATTCAACAAGTGCTTTATTTCAGATTGTTAGTTATGATATAATGTGGGTGGAATTTTTACGTCATTGGCCGCTTTGGGCTATCTATATAGCGCAATTTTCAATGAACTGGTCAAATTATATCATAATGCAATGGTTACCGACGTATTTGTCTCGAAATTTAGGTGCTAATAAAGAAAGCATAAGTTTCACTGCGGTTCCTTACGTGATGAATTCCGTGGTAGGAGTAGGTAAACGTCCTCTGGCATTTGCGCCGTTGTTTGTTTGTTCGTTCATTCTTTAATAATTTATAATTTTTTTTCCCGATAATTAAGGTGCCGGTCATTTTGCCGATATGTTGATTAGTCAACGTTGGACGGTGTTGTCAGTGCGCCGTCTTATGACAGCTGTTGGTCTTGTCGGCCCCGGCGTATTTCTTCTAGCGTTCTGTACCGTGGATAATTTATTAGCAGCAGTCTTGTGCGTGCATTTTACGTTCTCATTAATAATACGAATATTTACTCTGTTTAGGCGTGCGTTTCCGCTAATTTGATTTTTACCTGCATTATAGATTCGTTTCGATTTCAATGGGACTATGCGCTTGTAATTCAGCAGGTCATTTAAGCAATCACGCCGATATAGCGCCGAATCATGCCGGAATAACGTTCGCTATATCTAACACAATAGTAAAAAAAATTTTCAACTATGCATCTATTTAGTTATTTAAGTATGTACCCTAATTATTAAGACTGTCATTTCGGTATAGGCCACTATTCCGGGTATATTATGCGGTCCGTTGACAGCGGAACTGGTGACAGCGTCTCATGGCAGGTGGTTTCCTGTATTCGTGTTAGCAGCTGCCGTTAATTTCACCGGCGCTATTATTTACTACAGTCAAAGTTCTGCTTCTCAAATGCTGTGATAGAAGGAAGAAACGATGCTAAGTCATTGTCGTTTTATTAACAATGTTTCGTTTTCGTTTGATTTAATTTATAATGTATCCACTTCACGAATACACGTTGTTATTCTTCAATCTGTTGACTTTAACTTTGGGAAAACCATTTCTTTACTTCATTTTCGATGCGTTTACGTTACGTAGTACGTGCGTAGTACCTTACCTGCGTTATGTATGTGTTACAAATATAATTATGTACTCGTACGTACGAGTAATACACGGACAATTACAACGACGATGACACGTTGAAAGTGCTGCGACAATTGACAAGTAGTGTATCACGCGATCCGATGCCAGATTTCTCAAGCGAGACATTCATACCTCAACTTATCGCTAAAATTCTCGCAACGCCTGAATTCGGAAGCAGACAGACGAAATTGACCTCTTCTGATGAATTGAATAATTCGACGATTTGGTACGAGTAGGAAACTGTTTTTCGTGTTTCCTCAAAAAATGAAATCCGACGTTTTGAAGTTTTTCTCGAAGTTGTTAGATTAGGCGATGCTTACAGAAAATTTTGCGAGAAACTCGATGCTTCAAACCGAGATGTACATACTGTATGTATGTTTTCAAAGAAGAAGGCGTCAAACGACCGCCAAGGATTTCTATTTATTAAAAAAACGACCGCCTGGTCGTCACCTTCAACGTGATATCCGACATCCAATCAGGAAATCCGACGTAAAAAAAAACAAAACATTCCTTTTTTTTTGTTTGGAAATTGAAATTGTAATTTCTAAAAGTCTGGCCAAACAAATGGCATAATTACAAATATAAATGTATAAAATATACATCTGATTGGGCAGTAGCGCTAAAAATATAAATTCGAGTTAAAAACAAAAGTATTGCATCAAAAAGTTTTGTTATTTACATATTCGCCAAAAACTATGTACAATTTGTACAATTAACATTTAAATTTTATCTAGAAATTCAAACAAAAACAAGAACTTGAATACAGAAGAAGAAAAAAAAACGGGTACACAATTACACAGGGAGGGAACGTAAATAAATAAATTAGAACTGTAGAAAATGAAAATCGACGAAGAGTTCATAAATCTACTTGGGGAAATAATGATACAGTAGTAGTATTAATATTGATAGTAATAATAATAATAATAATAATAATAATAGTAATAATAAGATTAATATTAATAAACAATAGATAATGATGACGATGATGATATTGAAGGCAACGCAAACAATGGCGTAATTAACGAGTCAAGATTTTGAAACGAAATGACTTCGTCTTTGCATGCATTTAACTACGTGATTTTATACTTTAATATACATAAACATATTTTTATACCTGGAACGAGGTCCTCGAAGCTACCGATTGGCGATCAAACACAATAATTACACTTTTTCATAGCATTCCGTGTTGATTCAAGATAAAAATTAATATGCTTTGATCGCGTGAAAAGTTTACTTAATCATCGAGAAACTGTTTCATAAGATTTTCACTCAAGTGTGCAACCCTTAACATTCATTTCCTCAAAAAGTGAAGAAACTCGTAGCATCTAAAATAGCTCTCGTCAATTCAGTCGCGCCCTTTTGAAGTGGTAAAAAATATGTATGTAGTTCGAAATTTATCCGGTGTGCTCGTTGCCGCTGTAATTTTTCATAATTTCCAAAGTTTTGTAAAGTTATCGCGTTTCATGATCAAACTTTTCAATCATCACTACAGCGACATAATAACAGGCAGCCTGAATTTGAACGCAAAGAAATAGGTTATTAAAAAGAAAAGAAATAAAAGTATAGCAAAGTAAAGTTGGAAAAAAAAACTCGCACCCGCATTGAACTTGGTTAGCGCGCGTTACACTCACACAAAAATAGGATAGGGCATCGTAAACCTACGTCGCATTGTCGTAATTAATCCAAAAATGAAGGCGCATTTTTACGTTATTATTTCTGATCTTGGGGCCTAGAACAACCTGGAAATGCGATCGGACCGCTAACATCGTACTTATACACTTCTTCGATGGATGTGGTTTGAGTCTGGGCTTGTTGCGACTGAGTGGGCTGAGATTGTGCTGTTTGCTGGGATGGCGGTGGTTGTTGTTGCTGCTGCTGCGAAGGTGGAGGCTGAGGCGGCGGCGGCGGCTGTTGCTGCTGCTGCGAATTAGGAACTGCTCTAGCGTATTTTTCATGAATACCGCGATGCCTTTTCAAAGCAAAACGGTCGCCGAACGTTTGCTCGCAAATATCACATCGATGCGGTTTCTCTCCGGTATGAACTTTTCCGTGATTTTTCAAATGGGTCGCTTGATTGAAAGCCGATCCGCAAATATCGCACCGATATGGTTTTTCGCCCGTGTGTATTCGCCGATGATTCCACAGCGTAGAGTGACGAGCAAATGTTTTTTCGCATACTTCGCACTGATACGGTCTTTCACCGCTGTGAATTCGTTCGTGATTTTTCAAATGGGGCGACTGCGAAAACTGCATACCACAAACGTCGCATTTGAACGGTTTTTCGCCCGTGTGCACGCGTAAATGATTTTTCAAATACGCTGCTTTGGCGAACGTCAAACCGCACGCCTCACATTTGAACGGCTTATCGCCCGTATGCAATCTTTTATGACTCCACAACGACGAATAACGCGAAAATCGACCGTCGCAGATGTTGCACTGAAAAGGTTTGTCAGCATGCTTAGTAACGCCAATGAATATTATGCCGGAACCGTTGCACTGGTGACATTTCGTAACTGTCGCTAGACTTCTTCTTCTAACAGGATGATGTAATTCCTTAGAAATTTGACCGTTTTGGGCGGCCATCTGTGATTGATTCACCGTCGCTTGGCTATTGGCAAAATTGCCTACAGTGTTCGAATTCAAGTTATTTTCGCATCGAATATACTTGGATTTTTTTGTGGGTGTTTTGGTGTGCTCGCAGCCTCTTTCTACACCGCATATATTGCAGCATTTTGTGGTTTTATGCGTAGAAATTTTATGTGATTTCAGCTCGGAAGCGTTATTAAAGAAAATACCGCAAGCGTCACACGAATAGCTCCTTTCGTTGTTCTGCGTTAAATTGTTATGAATACGTTTGTGCTGCGTTAGCGAGGCGCTGTTATTAAAACTGACGCCACAAATGTCGCATTTCAACACAGACGCGGCCAATTGATTTACAAGAGCGTAATTATACGAAAACGACTGCGAAGCGTCAAATCGGTAGCACGATTTATCGTCCGCACCCCCCACATTTGAACCGCTCGTATTCGAAGTCTGCTGCTGGTCTTGTTGATGAGCCTTCTGTAAAACGTTCATGTGATAGCAAAATGGAAATTCCGCTACAGCGTTTTTGTTGTCGCAATCCTTTTTCTCCACATGAGCGTACACCGTCTGATTTTGAGACTGTTGCGAAGACGGCTGCAGATTAGGGTCGAACATTCTGACGCCAATTGTTTGATTATCTTCGTTTCTAAGGCAAGAGAGTCGACAATTACTAACTTGTTCGGTTTGAATAAGTTTGTCATTCGAAATACACAGCAAAAACAAAAAATAATGAAAATAAAATGAAAATGTGCGAAGGCGACCATTCAATACGGACGAAATACATTTTTAGAAATTCAAAGATGGAAAAGAAAACGCAAAACTTATTACGAAATTTGTCATATCGGAATTTCTTCATTAAATATTCTCACCTGTGTGGCGTTTGAGGAAGAATAGATTTCGCCGACGTATCCAAAAGATTCGTATCGTTAAGAGTTTCGTTTCGAGTTATAAAAATCGTATTCTGATCGTTTCCGTTAGCTTTGTGTTCCCCGCGCAGCCAGCCATTGGAGTCTAATGCCATCACATCGTTCATCAACGGGAAAGCACATCAAATTTACGGGCCATATTTACCCTTTGGTTGCGTTCGTCAGTTCACCATCGATGCAAATTGTTCCAACTGAAATATAAAAATTTTGCGAAATGTTAGTACGTCTAGCCGTGTACGACTTGATAATTCCGACGTACCTACAATACATGAAAAGCAACCCTGGGCGAAAATCGACTATCATTGAAAAATTATCTGACTGTTACAAGAGTTACTCCAGTACACGGCAATATGTAGTAAAACCACGATGTAAGTTCGAAAATGCGCGAATTTAAAGCGAAATGGTGCAGATCACCTTTTCAAATTCGTTATAAACATGTTGACAACCAACGAAAGAAACAAGATTAATGTATTACCATGAAAACGAACGAAATGTAGGATCACTGATCACTAAAACGTACGCAATCGCTGAAATGAATTTCACAATCGTCGTGTGATAGCACCATAATGCTTTTGTTCACTTGATAAAGAATATTTTACGAAACGAAAGCGAAATGATCATTGATAAATGAAAAATTAACACGCATTTACATTCTCGTATTAATATAAATTTTACTCGAATTTACAACAAAAAAAGTTTGAAGCCATTTTTGTTATGATTGAAATACGTCAGTGTTGCCCTTAATAGTTCAGAAATTTCACTAGCCGTTAGGGACAGGGAATCTGAATTTTACTCCGACCAATAGAAATGTGTTTATACTTCCTCGCACTTCTTCGTCAACAACTACTTCGCAGACTAGACTGATGTGTGATAAGAATGAGCGGATAGTTTGGTTGAAATTATTCTAATTTTTCTACAAAAATGAATATAATTTTTCTTACAGCTTATTTATGGTCAAATTGTATATTTGTGATAACTGTGGAATTTCAGTTATCATGTATGAATTTTTTTCTGAAAATAAAGTTGACGGAATTAATTGAAATTTTGGTGCATGGTAGACCCTTATAAGGGCCTTTCATGAAAAAATCAACAACTCCCACTTCAATTTTTTCCCCTCTAAACGTGCGTTTCTGACTTAATTTTTTTTAACTATCTATCTCAACTGGCACAATTTTTTAAACTCATTTTTTCGATGTATCATATATTTTTTTCAAAATTTTGCCTCCCCGAGGTCTTGGTCAAAAATCAAAAAAACCGCGCGCGTGCATTGAATGAAACTTCCCACTACGCGGTAGCGCCTCGTTCACCGTTGCGTACGGCACCACGTTTGGTCCGTAGTAACTTGCGTAACGCAGCAACGCGCGTAACCGTAAACGAGGCGCTACCGCACAGTGAGAAGTACCGATTACCACGCGCGCGTTTAAGCTCATCGTTAAATAATTTTTTTTATAAAATCTACTGATTTTTGGGTTATGGATTATTGAACATTTTTTGTTTGAAATAATTCCAAGATTAATTTGCAATTTTTTTGTCGTCGAAAAAGTAGATTTTTGCAAAATGCGAAACAAGACTAAAATCAACGTACAAAAATCGACTTTTTCGACGACAAAAAAATCGCAAATTAATCTTGGAATTATTTCAAACAAATAATGTTTAATAATCCATAACCCAAAAATCAGTAGATTTTGTAAAAAAAATTATTTAAATGATAAGCTTGAGCGCGCGCGCCTCAATTGTTATTTCTCGCTGTGCGGTAGCGCCTCGTTTACGGTTACGCGCGTTGCTGCGTAGGCATATTACTACAGGCCAAACGCGGTGCGGGTACGCAACGGTGCAACGGTGAACGAGGCGCTGCGAGATGGTTGTTGACGAAGAAGTGCGAGGAAGTATAAACACATTTCTATTGGTCGGAGTAAAATTCAGATTCCCTGTCCCTAACGGCTAGTAGAAATTTCACGGAAGGAACAGCAATACTATGGCAGTACTTACACTTTACAGATAAAAATAAATATTAAACCTACTCATACCCAACCTACGTAAATGAACCGAAACTGAAACGACTGCGCTTGAGGCTTGACTATGTCTGCTCTGCGCAATGCGTGAACTTGATGTCGTTGGCGCATTTGCGTTAACGTTCGGTAATGTGTTTGAAATTTATTTTTCCCTCTTAACACCTCTCTGCCCTGCAAACGCATTACTTTTCCCCTTCTGTGCTACTGCTTGAGAAGTTAAGACCCTAGAATTATGTTAGCTTCATTTAAGCTTTTATTCAGTAGAACGGTCCATATTATTATACTAGGGGGCTTCGCCCTCGCAATTCGCGCGAATGACGCGAATTTCTCCCTCCTCATGGAAAAATCCCGCAAATTTTGATTGCGCTCATCAAATGATGAACGCATCAACCTATATACACTATGCGTGATTCGCTCAATTCGTGCATGATTCGCGCGCATCGCGCATAGTGTATATCCACCTGTATGCGCGTTCAGGTTGATGCGCGCGAATGATTCAATATTAACGAGATAAGAATAATAATTATATTATGGAAAATTGGAAACAGGGTAGTAGGTAGAAGTACCAAGTACCAGGTAGCTGATTAATCGTGGTCCCTCGGGGAAAATAAACAACTTTTTTTTCTGTTTTGTTGTAAAAATGGCAGAAACGAACTATATCAATTGCAATTTCTATTTTTCAACTTGAGAATAGATTGATATGACCAAATTTGACTTATTAATGAAGAAAACGACGTCCAATTCAGCATTGTTCAGGCCATTGATGCCATTTTTACAATAAAACCGAAAAGAAAGAAGTTCATTTTCCCAGGGTGGGCCACGATCAATCAGCTACCTGGTATCTGGTACTTCTACCTAGTACCTACTACCCTGTTTCCATAATACATTCTTACCTCGTTAATATTGCGTCATTCGCATTTATTAGTGCGGTAGAATAGTTTATTAAATAACAGAAAAATAAATTTTCAAAAAGGCATTTCATTCATTTCAAAAATGTGGTAACAAAAAAGTAAAAGATTTGTTTGAACACGAAATTGTAGAATTATCTTATCACTATGATATGGTACATTCCAATCATTTGAAAATGTAAATGATAATACGATCTCACTATTTTGACGGATCCAGAGTAAAGCTGCGCGCCACTGAGTTCCGTCGCCACCAATTCGTTAGCGGTGTGACACGGCGGCGTACTCAAAAATTGAGAAAAGGTCACATTTTTGTAATGGATGTAAAAAAAATTTTCGCCCTCGCTCTATTCAGGCAATTTTTGGTTCTCTTTTTCTAGTTTTTTAAAGTTGATATCGCACTCCGCTGATCACGCTGCTGCCACAACTTGGGTCGGCGGCGAGCTTATTACGCCGCTGGCTGCCGAAAAATTCGTAAATTTCGCCGCCGCCGCCGTCACCGTTTTGAACTCGGCACACAGCTTTCATCAAGATACTAATCACTAGATTAAACAAAGATATACAACAGACCAAAAACAAACAAATAAATAAATAAAGAATATGTAGATAAATGGTACGTAAGTAGACCTAGCTACAACCAGTAGCTATGTAGCTAAGTACTATGTAGTAAGCAGTGAATACTAGGTACTGGGTAGGTGCCTAGGTGGTAGGTAGCTAGATACTACTTAGGTACAGGTAACGGGTGACAGGTTTTATGTGCCCTCCCCCTCGGGAAAATGAATTACTTTTTTTTCCGTTTTATTGTGAAAATGGCAACAATGACTTGGAAATCAAATTTGGTCATAAAAATCCACTTTCACGTATAAAAATTATACTTATGTATGTAGTTTTCATCAAGTCTAAAAACGTCGAATAAATTGGATGTCTAATTTAACACTGCCACCATTTTCGTTGTAGAACCAAAAAAAAAGTAATTTATTTTCCTGGAGAGGTCCACAAACAATCGATCACCCGGTGGGTAGCTAGCTAGCTACTAGCTAGGTAGTAGGTACATACACAAACAAAGGTTATGCAGAACTTATCAAGTTATGTAAACTTAATATACAGATACCTAGTACATAGTAGTACATAGTATGTACTGTACATAGCTATTTGTTACTAGTTACAAACTACACGTTAAATTAGTGTTGCCTTTTAGGCAGCTAGGCGCTACGTAATGTAATATAGGTATTAAGTAATAGGTAGGTCAAAATACTTTACTGAAGCCAGACTTCTGGTTATCAATCATCACAGGCCATCTCTGATCATGGCTACCTTTCAGCTTATTTACATCTGCACAAGCAAAGACTCCCCACCCCCACTTCAACGCCGATGGAGATTTCTAAAAAAAAACGCGGCATATGTTCCATTGGACCGTCCCCGACAGGCCCTTGGTCGTCCAATCGACTTTCCATTCATCGATCCAAAGAATCCCAAACCACCTCTCCTATATGATGGAAATAGTAATTGAACAGCTTTGTCACTATAGTATAATACATATACAAAGGCTGTCCCAAAGAAGGTGAGACTCAAATTCGTATGGGAAAACAACGCACTCTGTCGGCTGACCATGCGCTGGGGTGTTAATTTGGTTTATTTTCTGTCGAATGAGACCTCGTGAAGCCTAATCGGTTGAAAATTCTTACCAGTATGACGTTTTAAAAAAAAGCAGTTGGTCAAATTCCTACAAAAATTTTTGCATAATTCTGAGAAGTACAAAAGTACGAATGTTTATTCGGAATCGTCCTCATAATCAAGAGAATGAACACGTGGTAGATACCCAACTACCCATTACCTAATACCTATGCCAGATGTCCACTTATGTACTTATTTAGGTAGGTACTTATTAAATAGGTTACTCGTTATTAAGCGTAATACTGTGTACTAAGTGTACTAAATACGACAGACGAAGTATAAGTAGGCTAACGCGTTTTAAACGATTTTACTTCCTCGTTTAATCGTAATTGTTATCGGTATTTCAATTACATATGGCATAATTAGGTAGAACGGTAACTACCTATACATGATTGCAGCGATGGTCGCTGCTGTACAGTCGACAATTTGGTAACAAAACGAAGAAAAAAGGATGAATGAAACAGAAACACTTTGTAGGTACTAAGTAGCTAGGTACTCGTGACGAATAATGGTTCGAATTCGCACAAACGGAAGCGGACCGCTACTACAAAATACGCTTACAGTACGGTTTGATTGTGATCGGTCTGTTGACTAGCAGCCAACCTTTGTAATTTTTTGCCATCGATAAATAGACACAAAATCAAGCCTAGCAATAACATTATGACTAGAGATACATTTGTGGCCAGCGAACCTGTAATGTGAAAAAGCGAGTAAACGATTGAAACGAAACGATAGCAACATTACTGTAACTAACTACTCAACTAGACTACCGAGCCGCAAGACGGAAATATTCTCGCACGCGCGAATTACATCGGGGTAGTACCTAAGTGGTGTAGACCTACTACAGCTTCGTTGGTCTAGGTAAGTAAAGTACCGGGTGGCCAATTGATCGCGGACCCCGGGCCTCCCGAGAAAATGAGTTACTTTTTTTTGGTTTCATCGTAAAAATGGCAGCAATGGCTTACACAATGACGTTGAGTTGGACATCGTTTTCTTCAATAAAAAATCAAATTTGGTCTATTCAACTTAAGAATGGACTAATGGGAGAGCAGATTTGATTTTTTGTTGAAGAGAACAAGAGAACGATGAACAATCTAACATTGTTCAAGCAATTGCCGCCATTTTTATACTATAATGAAACGGAAAAAAAAAAAAAGAAAAATTACTGTCTGCCGAGGGTCACGATCAATTGGTTACCCGGTATAGGTAATAGACATTCGGCACATTTGCAGTTGTACACAGCGCTCGATTAACGTATTTGCCGAAAGTACGGCAACGGTAAGTGTAGCACGTAATCGGATGGTCGATACTTCGCTATCAGTAATCCATACGGTAATCGCAGTTTATACCCATATGCCCTCGTCGTATACTAAGAGTAGACAGTGACGCTGGATAATGCGGTTACGTGACATGACGACAACCGCGTAGTACCAAAACAAAATTTAATTAGAACAACAAAACTCACGGTAATGTTTTAAAATCATTTCCGCAACGACGACCGCAATCACGCCGCACAGTTCGCCGCTAGCATTTAACAAGCCAGAGGACGTCGCTTCTGATTCGGGATAAGTCAATTCGGCGCCGAATTCGTAGCCGACCGTCAGATATCCGTTCATGAAAAATCTGAAATCGAAAACGATTCGACATCGTTGGCAATAAGAAAACGTTTTCGACTCGATCGTCTGCTGTACGACGTACGACCAGTCGACCACAGCCTACAACTACGAGCATACTAACCCCAAAAAAGCGGAAGTGATATAAATGAGCATCTCCCATTCCTGCTGAAGTGTATAAGTGAAGGCTGCCATTCCGACGACGGAAAGGCAGTAAATCAGAACCGTAGTTCCCCTGCGGGCGCAAACACAGACGTCAGTTCAAGGATTACCGGCGCGACGGCCGGACGGTTATAATCTTAAGAGGTTTACTTATAAATTTGAGTCTTGTCCAAAACAATACCCCATACCAACGATCCGAGAACTCCTCCGATAATCAAAGTTAGCCCGACTCTGCCGGCAAATTGTACACCTCCCTGTGGGTGAAAGACAAGAGTTGCATAGTAGTGTTGCTTTTGGTGGATGTTGAAATGAAAGCGATCCACAAAAATAAACTTATAACGACGCAAGGGTATATGTTGGTAAGTAAGTACTAAGTAGATAAATATGCACATGCAGTATATAGACAAATGGGTAGATAGATATCGTGATTTGTAGGTACGCACGCGGTACATCCGGTTGATCTTGTTGCGCTCTTCGACGCGGCGCAAAATTACCTAATCGTGTAGTTGAAAGCGATTCTCGGGAACAAATCTGAGTCCGATGGTGTGAATAAAGATAGCGGCGGGGTGAGCGCAAATCATAACGAATCAGCTAGGTATAGGGAATTAGGTATGCCATTAATTAAAGCTGACTTACAAATACACGAGTAGTTGAAATTTTCTACGATAAGCAATAAGCCGTAAATGATTAGTCGGTGAGGGGGGGGGGGAGATTTTTGCGTTTACAAGCGCCAAGATCAATCGGACGTTGGTAGGTGGTTAGGTACTTGGTATCAAATAGTCTTACTAGGTCGAGGTACTTGTACCCTACTTATCTAGTACCCAGCTAGAAAAATCTGTATCTAGTACGTGTCTATCTACTACCTGTACCTGTACTGTACTGTACCCAGTACCCGCGGTATAGGTGTATGTACACGAGTGCAACATATCTTACTGGAAAATGAGCGGTGATTAGCTGGTTTAAAAGTGTAGAGTACGCGTAAAAAGCTCCGACATTCAATCCGTAACTGGTTAGCAACAAGACGAAATCGAAATTTGTGACCAAATGCTTTAGAGAAGAATGGAAAGATTTCTCGTTCGCTCTGTTATTTTTAATGGCGGCGAGTTTTTGCGCGACGCTCGGAGGACAAGCTGGCGCCGCTTCGAAAACTGTCGCGAAAAACGAACAAAAATTACATATAATTATGCGACATGAGCAAGACGAATACCTACCTTCCTAGGTTACGGTACACGGTATTTTGTGGCCGTATCGACTCGAAACCGACAGTCGACACTTACGCATTAAAATGAGAAGAAATACGATGGTAGCGACGAGTGCGGTACCCAAATACAACGTGCAAAGTTGCCGTCCTACTTCCTCAGAGTTGACGCTCTCCCTTACCACCATCGGCGGAATGAGAAATCCAACGGCGATGCCGACCTATCGCACGAGCAAAAATTACCAAAATCACGAAACCAGAATACAGCCGCAGTCGTTAGCGCACGTGATCACATACGAGTAGCAGTAGCAGATAGGACGCGTACTTGATTTCCAAACACACCGATAGCGGTTGCCGAAGAAACTTGATGGTAAGGAAACCAAACGGCGGCAAGTCGCGCCGGCGCTCCTAGCGTAAACATTTGCGATACTCCGACGATAGTTTGGCCGGTAAACGCCACGTCGAATCTGTTCGGATGAGCTGAAAATACCTTAATCCACGAACCGATCGCCAATAAAAAAGCTCCGGAGATGACCGCAACACGTAAACCCTGCATTTACCGAAAATAATAATATACCTACTGTACGTATTACAATTTAACACGCGTCTAGCGTAACCGTAGGTCTACCTAACCCCTAGCCTACTACGAAAAAAATAATTATATGTAGATAGATACGTGTACTTCAGGCACTTACTTACACGTAGGTGGTACGTAGGTAGGTAGGTAGGTAGGTAGGTACAGGTAGCTAGAGCTACTAGCTAGCTACTAGCTAGATACAACTTGCTAGGTACTGAGGTAGAGGTCATAACCTCTCCCCCCCACCCGATAAATGAATCACTTTTCTTCGGTTTTATCGTAAAAATGGCAGCAATGGCTCGAACAATGCAGAATTGGACGTCATTTTCTTCAAATAAAAAGTCAAATTTGGTCTTATCAATCCATTCTTCAGTTGAAAAGTAAATTAATGAGAGTAACTTTGATTTTTTATTGAAGAAAATGACGTCCAACTTGACATCATTGTCTAAGCTACGCCATTGCTGCCGTTTTTACGATAAAACCGAAAAAAAAAGATACAATATGTTTATGCACCGGGTGTCTTAATTCATTTTGGCCTCTTTTTTTAAAAAAGTTTTCGTGCAATATGTTTGGTTGGCAACATTAGTACTACACGTACCAGGTGTTTATTTTGAAAACCTGCCAGAGCAGTGATGCCAACATTTTAAAAAAGGTTGAAAAAAGTCATTATGAGATAAAGTACAAAATCATATAATTAACTTTTTGACGAAATTATTCAAATCAAAATTTACTGATTTTATAAAAGTAACGTCGTTAAAGGTGAGTTTCATACTAATTGAGATGAATTACTCGTATTCAACAGAAAAACTTGATTTACGATTTTGGACAGTGCCACAATTACGTTTTTTTTCTGATGTTGCATCTCGATCTCCGACTGGCAGGGTTTCAAATAAGCACCTGGTAAGTAGTACCTATGTCTAATGTTTATGTACGTATGTAATATGTACAACATATATGACATTACGTAAACGAATGTTATCAACTTGCAATTTAAAAAAAATTGTCATTAGGTGGCTAAGATCAATTAGACGCCAGGTGCAGGTAGAGGTACGTCTACGTAGTACGTAACTACGTACTGTATCTACGTAACGTACGCATCGTTCTACTTACAAAACACAAATACACTGTATAATAGTTAGTTTGTACGTAATTATGCGAAATGTACGCTAGTCGACCTTCTTTTGTAAGACCCACGATGCCGGAAACACAAGAGGTATATAGGCGGCCATAAATATGATCGACGTCCAATCGATATACGTGGAGTCTACGTTATAATAAGGAACGACGATATTCGTAATTATGGAGAATTGAATCCAGTGACTTGCGTTGCAAGCGGAACACAGACAGAACAGCGTTAAAATTAACCAGCGTTTTTTATACGTTTTGCATTCGACGTTTAAATCACCGCGGTCGCCGTTGTCAAAGCCATCGCCATTGCCATCGTCACCGCCGTTATAATCTGAAATCACACGAACGCTTCAAAATATGTATAGGTAATAACAATAGATAACAAGGTGGACAGCATAAACGCCAGACGGTAGCCGGTAGCCGGTAGCTTAGCTACTACTACAGCTACGCTACTGTTGTAGTGCAAGCAGTCATTAGTTCACTACGCTATATCAATACGACGAGCAGATACCCTCTATCCAGTATGTCTATGTACAGTGTGGCTAATTGATCTTGCACACACACACACACACCCATCCTCCTCCATTTCTTTTTCGGTTTCATCGTTTTGTTTTTCATCATTCGTTAATAATCACCTAAACATCTTACCTCCAACCAAATTACGCAGGCGCCATTTACGAAGGGAAAATCGATAAGTACACTACATACCTACCTAGGTAAATATGAGACTACGTTTACATTATTGAAGGGTCCAGTCTAGCGAAGGATGTTGTGAGAAAAATACGTTACTAATTAGGAAAAAAATGTACGCTTACAAACGTGATGTTAATCAATCACTTGTTTGGCGGTTGGCACTCACGACCACGAGTACACGACATATCAACTGCGAATTACGGCGATATTACCTAGTTAATAAGCAAATACTACGCGGTACGCGTCACCATCACCAGCAGTCTGCATCAGCTCGATGCCTATTCGTTTTAAGCAACAGCTAGCTTTATACAAGACACGGTTTATCCGTACCTAATGCCTATAGGCAAATATGTCACGGTACAGCTACAAATCAACCTATTTTGAGAGGTGAGTAAATAGCTAGGTAGTAGCTAGGCCCTATGTAGATACCGGTAAGATTGCGGATATCGGTACGAGTAAAGTGAACGTATTACTTACGTACGGATGACATCAAAAATTTACGCTTACCCGCCTTGAAGATGGCTTTGCACGGTTCCGAATTCATGGTTTCCAAGTGAAAAAGCCAACTGTAACGCAGATGTAGAACGGTGGCATAGTTAAATTGAAAATTTTCTCAAGCCGAGTAGTATTAAAACGGCAGAAACAAAAAGCGTGTAATACGTATATCTAGGAGTATTGCGAATTGAACAGGATCAAAAACATGAAATTAAAAATTTAATCGCAACAACGAACGCGACGGCGTTCATTGATTTGGCGCAGCAAGACGCTGAGGAAACGGAAATAAAAAAGGAGAAGCGCGTAAGCGGAGTGGAGTTAGGCGAAGGAGAAAAACGAAATAAAGGCCAAAAGGATTGTGGCGTAGCGTGTATGCATTACATATAATAGCGTTACGTACTTGTATCACGTGCGGGAAGTTTTCGAGTCGACGGTGTTGGCGCTGGCACTCGCATTCGCATTCGCATTCACACTGGCACTGGCACTGGCACTGGCACTGGCACCGACGCTGGTCATTACGCCATCACGCCATAAGTTCACCAACTTCACTACCTATATGTACGGCGATGTACGTTTGCATACGTATACGTATACGTATACGTATACGCGCGGTTCAGTGATAAAACGTTAACGTCACAATCACAACGTGAATAGTACACCTTAAAGAGCGGAAACCAGCCAGAAGTTGGATCATACCGTGCGGTTGTTCTTATCGATATTTTGACTAAACTACCGTACGTAAACGGTGCGGAGTCGGCGTCGGCGTTGGTGTCGGCGTCGGCGTCGGCGTCATACGCACGAGAGTCGAGAGCGAGACCGAGAACGTAAGAAGGCTGCATTTAAACCTTAACGAAAGAAATCCTGCTATCTGCACGCACGTAGCCTACGTACGTCGAGGTAGGTAGTGTAGGTAATAGGTATAGTTAGTAGGTAGTAGGTAGCTAGGTACATTTTTACCTGTGCATAGGAGGTTGAAGTTAACATTCACAGCAGTTGACGATTGAACATTGAGGAAATTTTAGAAGCAGGCGCAAGAAATGAACACGCAAGAGGTAGGAACTAGGAAGTGACGCATACCTAGGTTTAAGCATACTGTATCTAAACGTAAAACATGAGTAAGGAATCATCAGCGGGTCGTACAGGTTACGCTCACCATAGTTGATTAGTTATTTACAACTTATGGATAGGTCCTATTCATACAGGTAGTAGGTAGAGGTACTAGAGAGCTGCACGGATGCGAATATATCAGTACCTTTTAAGCGACCGATAAGTTGTATCCGAATACGGCTATACGGATATATTTGTGACTATCCGCGACTAATAACCAAAATTTCATTTATTTCAAGTGGGGCGAAAGAACTTCAAAAATGAATGTACTTAGACATGTCAAAAAATACATGTATGTATATTTCGAGGTGCGACAAATTTTTTTGAAAATTTCAAATTTTACCGCCGCTTGCCCACCCTCCTTCAGATTGATTTTGTTAGTCAAGGGTACTATTACGACGCAGCAAAAAAAAAATTATCCGAAACGAATATCATACGAATACACAGATATTTTGTATTCCTCGAGTTCGTCGGATACAAATTACCCCTCCAACGGATATCCGCGCATCACTTTAGAGGTTCCTACTTCCTACCTACCTTCCTACCTATCTACCTACCTACTACCTAGGTGGTAGATAGGCAAGTAGGTACTACAGGTACTGGGTGCCGGGTGGCCGATCGATCATGGGGCCCCCTCGAGAAAATAAATAAATTACTTTTTTCGGGTTTATTGTGAAAATGCAGACAATAGCTTAAACAATGCCGAATTGTAGACTACATCATTTTCTCCAATAAAAAATCAAAGTTGATCTTATCAATTCACTTTCTCGTGTGGAAAAATTGCAATTTATTCAATATTTTTAAGATTGATAAAAACTACATAAATTGAAAGTTTTCAACTTGATAATTTAATTTTTTAATGAAGAAAATAATGTCCAATTTCATATTGAATTGACTAAAAAATCACTTTCGGCGTTATATGCCATTGTTTAGTTGAATTAAAATATCTTCATTCAATTTCACATTGTTCAAGCCATTTCTGCCATTTTTACAATAAAACCGAAGAAAAGTAATTTATTTTCCCAGGGGAGCCCACGATCAATCGGTCACCTGGTAACTATTAGTCAAGATTTTAACTCGAAGGACTTTGAATTCTACTTCGTCATGGGAGTCTGGTTGTTCATTAACCCCCTCCCTCCCCTTCTGAAAATTAATTTCAGTTCTTCAACTCGGAAATAGGACTGGTAACAGCGGATTCGATTTTTTATGCTAGAGAAATTCGGTCATACCTACATACAGTATGTAGTATGTACTTATTTCAATTAATACTTTCAATGAAGATGTTCCACTCTCCAAAATACAAATCGACTTCAAATCAGTGTTTCACGACCATATAAACAGATTTTTTGACTTATCACAGAGCAAAACTTGAAATTTTCCGAATTTTTTGGTTTCCTTTCTTTTTTCCGGTATAACCCCTCTGCAAAATGTAAAATAGCTTCGGATTTGAATTCAGCGACCTCAAAAACGTAACATTTTAAAGTATCAAACGCGAGAATCCATAATTTTCAAATTTACCTCCTCTCCCCTAGTTTAACCCCCTTCAAAATGAAAAATGACTTCAGATACGCACTCGCCGACCTCAGAAATGTAAGAAGAGATCACGGTTTTGGCTATTTTGTACTACTACGCGACATGCGAATGCAACAAGTTAGTACAATTTACCAACGTGCAAGCCTATAGGTTTAGGTATAGCCTAAACATAAACATGTGCCATACCTCTACCTAGTTAGTACAGTAGCTAGAGCAGTAGGGCTACAAACTACCTTCTACCTAACATTTAGACCAATATCTAACTATTTATTAGATGCCGTACGCGCATTGTAATCGAAATACCTAATTACCTATATCACTATAGGCCCAACCTTAACTGTAGCTCTTACCACATACGCGTACAGTATGGTGTTGGTATTATGCATCGTTTTCATAATTCGATAATGATAATACTATTTTAAATTCATTACAGCTATCGCATCGTCCCACCATAACCACCACCACCACTACCACTATTACCACCGCCACCATAAACGACAACGTCATCGTCATCGTCATCGTCACCGTCACCGGCACCGGCACCTTGCACCAGCACCATTCACAACTACACATCACCATAAATGATGATACTTACAGCAAAGCATAAGCATTAGCATTACCAATACCGCAATACCATTGTCCAAAGCCCATACCGCATGTTCGGTACGCTATGCTTCGCTTTTTCAGTTTCTACGTTTCTGTTTCTAGTGCAAGATTATTATTAAGCCAGAGTGGAGCCGGCCGCCGGCTTCGGAGTTATACGTAGCACTGCCACTGCGCGCCGCCACCCCGCGCAGGGCAGGCGTGCCACGTGACGCGTTCCCCTTCGGCCTTCACATACGACCATACGAGATTTCGCATTATTGTCAAGTTTAAAAACGCGTGACCTCGAAATACAACGATACGACTTACGAGCGATAAATAATGTAAATATTCGGTACTCCGTACTCGATCTTGAAGTACATCTCCGCCGTGGTCTGCGCCGTCACGCCGCGTTCGTATTCGAATTTGGAATTTTGCGTCGCTCGTCACATCATACGCATACGCCGGTGAAGTGATCTTGCATCTTCCGTGTTCTTTCGTAATACGTATTCTTCATTTTCTGGTCTACTACGCTGGGATTTCCGCATCTGTACCGTAGGTATGTAATTGTGCCACCTTAACCCACCATCTCCGTATATTACAACCTAACCCTAACCACCTACTTACCTAATTCCGTTTCAACATCTTCCTAGTTCCTATCTAGTATCTACGTCTCGTGTGCCGGTGTTTATCGCGTATTTTTAGTTCGTATAATCTGTAATCCTTAGGTAGGTACTAGGTAGGTCTAGGAATAGGTAGAGGTAGAGGTAGCGGTACTAGTTAGTTTATGTAAATACCGCATCGTTGTTACATCGCTGACATCATTTCTAATTTTTCGTTTTTATTTCTTTTTTAATTCATTTATCCGATGGCAACGCCGCATTCTTTGGCGAAAAATTAATAAATCCAATTACTACTCAGCGCCCACGGCACACTGCACACGGGACCAACATCGCATCTTTGAATTGTTCGCCTGCTAATCAGCGTCACAAACTACGGTAGGTAGTAGGCTAGGTACCAGGTACTAGGTAGGTAGAAGTACACGACTACACCGTACTGTGAAGTTATAGGACGTTTTTTGTGCACAGCTGTATTCAAATCTTACGCTATAAAAGTACACTCGGCTGTTTTTTCATAGTGCTGTCGACAATTCGCCATTCGTATGTGTAGTCGCGTCCAGTGTCGAAACGTCGGCTATATCTATCATCGCTTACTCAATTAGGAAGTGCACGCGGCCGTCGTCAGTTCGCAATCGGGTAACATCGAAATCAACATAAACGCCAGCATGTCCGTTGTTGGTAAGTAAATCTAAGTGCTGAGTAAGTATACATGTGTACGTGTAGTAGCCCAAGTCTGAGCTTCCATACGCGTTATTACGTATATGATACGTACAGTACATAATATATACGTATACGTAAACGTGGACGTACACGTACAGTCGTACACCTACGCATGTGCCACGTATTTATACGTAATACGTATTACGTACTGTACATATGTAACTAACCATGTAGTATGTACCAGTCTACCAGCACGCGCGTACGCGTACGTGAAGTAAACGTGTGTTATAGGTAGAGGTACCCTACCTACTACCTAGCTACCTGTGCCTACATACTGTATACAATATACCTAGTATGTAACATGTTATGTACTACCTACACAGTATGTAGTAATGTACTACCTAGTTAGTACCTCTACCTAGTACCTCTACCTACATACGTAATTACGTACACATATACAGGACTTTCTTTGTGGGGGAATGAGCTAGCACGCCAAAATTATCTTATTCGCTTGCAGAGGGGTTTTTGCTTTTTGGAACGCGTACAATTCAAATCTGATGTCGATGTCCGTTTTGATCTAGCGCTCGACGGAGGCGATAAAATATTAAAAAATTTATTTAAAAGAAAAAAAAAATTCATCATTTTTGATGATTTTGGGTTCTTATGAAAACAAAAATCGATTTTTCCCAAAAAATAGCGTTTTGTAGCGAAATGTATGTACCTACCACCGCAGGCGCAGTAGTACGTAAATTACATACTTTTAAGTAGGTACTCGTAACTTACCGCGGTGGAGTTTGCTAATATCTAGCTAACCGTTGACTATTATGGGTTTACAATTTTTGAGAATTAGCGTTTCCCCGCCTCCCGCCAGTCCAAACAAAGTGACAAAAAAAGGCCTGGACATATGTACGTAATACCTAATAAATAGGTAATTATTAATTAGGTAGGCGTACTGGTTGATGAGGGCATGGGCAATGGGCATTCGGTTATTTGGTATTTTGGCTCTTGTCCACGTCAATATCAGTATGATAAAAGAAATTCGTAGCGTGTTCGAGTGTTTTCATGCTGAAACCTATTATCGCCGCCCTACTCCAACGCTGCGTTGGCGATCAGTTGCACATGCACATGCAGCTAACATTACGTATTACGTACACGAGTATGATGTTTCAAGTAACGAGCACGCTCATACACCACCACTGTCCGCTGCCGGATGTCCGATTATTTCTCCACACCCTGTCCCCTACCCCTTCCCTCTGATCAGCGAAAATTTTGCACGACGCCAAAAAAGTTGGCTCAGTACCGCTAATAAACGCAAACGTACGCTCACCTCCCCCCCTCCCATCCTCTCCCCACCCGCCATTTTTAGTACAACGACAAGTTTCGACAGTCAATTATGGTACATAGACTTACTGCTGAAGTAGGCCTAGGCATAGGTAAGAAATATTAGATACACCTAGTCACCTACCGTAGAAAGTAAATAAATTGTCGCTCGGCCGACAAATAGATTTTTCAATATCGACTACAGTAATTACTTTATGTGTACGAGTATACTTACTGTATTTGTAGTTCGTACTTACATTTTGTATTGAGTAGTGAATAAGTAATCGAGTAAGAAGTAGGTAAGGTATGGTAACCTACCTACTCGTAAGTACGTAATTAGGTATAATGTCGTATCTTCGGTATCAAAACGTTGTCATTATTTTCAACTACTTGTTTCACTTGTCAGATTTGTACACGGAAGACCGTCTGGTTTACCAGTTTTATCCGGTTACCTCAAATTGCATCAACTTCAAAGTGAAAGCGCCGCACGATGCGCATATTGCTCTAACATCCACCCCGTACGAAAGTAAACCTATGTACGAGGTACGTAGACGTACCTACTATCTAGGGCCTACCTACGTAGTACGTACTACGTAGCTAGCTAGCTACATAGCTAGTAGCGCACTAGCAGTAGCTAGCTGTAGCTGCTCGTACATATTACGAAATCATTCGTTATTCGTTATTCGTGCTAGAAAATGAGTAGACCTACCACCTCTGTTCTCTACCTCCTAACTGTGTAAATTTGAGTTCAGGTATTCTTCGGAGGATGGGTGAATACGAAATCAGTGATCAGGAAAGATCAACAGAAACCAGACGTCGTCGAAGTTAATACGCCTAATATATTGAATGCCAACGAATACAAAGCGTTCTGGATAAAATGGGAATACGGAACGATATCGGCCGGCGTACAAGGCGATAATCGTCCATTAATGGCTTGGCAGGATAGTGCTCTCGTACCCATACAATATTTCGGCGTATGCACCGGATGGGGCGCTTCAGGCCATTGGATTATCGATAGTACGTAACTAATACGTATATGTACGTGTAACAAATTAGCAATTCATAATACATAATACATAACACATACGAAGACGTACTAGTATCTAATCTACCTACCTACTTAGTACCTACTCGTAACGTAACGCAACATACACTCCTGTCACCATATATCGCCTATCACCTACGACTACGTGGTACTTCTACATACCACGTTTTCTGTCTTCTAACGACGTTCATTCTATCTTCGCGTCGTCCTACCGCCATCCTAAGCCATCATTCTCTGTAGATAGTAGATACGTATGTACATTACATAGTTAGTTATATACCGTACTGTTTATATGTACGCACTACGCACTACGTATAACATCAAAACGTATGTACATATAAGCAGCAAATTATACGCTGTACTCTCGCTACGCGAGATACGACCACATTTCTATAAGGTACGTGTACGTAGTACGTAAACCTACGCGTATTACCTAACTAATGCGTACCTACGAACGCTGATTAAATCACGCAGATTCGCCACCGGCGCCGTCTCCAGTTTATTCTTATGTGCCTATGCCGAATCCAGGTGCGCCGGGCTTCAATCCGCCGCCATCTCAGTTCCCTCCGGCGTACGGCGGCGGCAACCTCTATCCAAACCCAATCAATCCGAATCCGGTCAATTCGGCGTACGGCTATCCGACGACGTCGCCCAAGTGGATACCGAGTAGTAACGGCTCTGTGCCGCCTAACGCGGTGGTAGCCGGTGCCGACGTAAACGGCGAATTGATATACGTTGCACGAGCCTCGCACGAACGAGCTTTGCTTCCGGGAAAACTGGTTCCGTCGCATCGCGTTGCGTACGTTGCATGGGGCGGTCGAGAAAATCCCAAAGACAATTACGAGGTAAGTTAGCTCCGTCGTAGCTTCGTCGAGCCGGTAAACAAGTACAGTACCTATTTCTGGAACTTGTACGCTGCTCAGGTATTGTGCGATTGTACCGCCAGATGGGTACCAGCGGCCGGTTCACAAATCCCGCCAAATGCATTCGTCGCAGGAAATTCTGAAAACGGCGAACCGCTGTACATCGGTCGCAGTCAACACGACGGTTCTACAACACCAGGAAAGGTATATCTTTCGATTATTACTATCAACCACTATAAGTATGTTATTATTTTGGTTTGGTTTGGCTTGGCTTGAAGGTACAACCTAGTCACGGCGTGTGTTATATTCCTTTTGGAGGACAAGAAGTAGCCAAACAACAATACGAAATTTTGACTTTGTGAGCAGCAACTGCGATTTGAACTCGAAGCGTATCTATTTAGCCAGCGCTAGTTAACAGTACGTATGTAGATGGACGTACAAGCAGCGGCTCCTCAAGTTACTACATCGTACGAGTAGTATCTAATCTTCTGGTACCTCTACCTAATACCTACCAGTACCACCTATAACACCAATCTAAGTACACAACGATGCGATTACCATATACTTTTATGTACTTCACCTACTTGTACTTATACTTACTGTCTAGATCTACATACGAGTACCAACCTTTATCGTTTTTAATTTAATTATTTATTCATTTATTTATTATACTCGAATCTTTCATTTTTTTTTTATAAACGTCTCATAATACATTTATACATACCTACATATAATATATTGGCTACCACTATCTTTATGAGGGCTGGTGATATGATGCAGACTACCTGAGAACCAGGTCAGTGCATCGACTACCAGAAATGGGACTGTGTAAGTACAGATCTGTCAGCGTACGTACTACGTAGTCGAGTATACAGGGTGTTCCGGGGTAGAAGTAACGCCTTCAACCCAGAAACTATGCAACATAAACTGAGTTTATGTATGCACGTTTGCCTAACCTCCGGGCCGCAAGGGGCAGCGGTATATTTTTTTCAACGATTTTTTTTTTCATTTTTGTTAACAGATTTTGAATAATTATACTTCAGTTACTAAAATAGATAGAAATATGCAGTTTGTTCTGGGAGAAAGAGAATTTCATCTGGATTATTATAGTGTGGATGATTTTTGTTTTAGGTTAATATTCGAGGGTGTTAGTAAATGACAAATTAAAAAAGAAAACGCGTTTCAAATTGTGAAGTTTTCATCATTTTTATTGAATTATTCAAAAATTTTTGCTCATAACATATGACTTTAATAGGTGTTTTTAGGAGGAAATAGTTCGCTCTTTCCAATGCCGCAAACCTCATCTTTCTATCTTAATTAGATCAAAAGTTATAAAAATTAAAATTTCCAAAACTTTTCTAAATTATGTAAATTTTTGCAATTTTCAATTTTTGCACGACCATAACTTTCTAACTATAGTCTATTTGGATTGAGAGCATCCCCATTCTAACCGCAAAATTTCGGCTTGGTAGCCATGTAGATCTAGTTGAACGATGTTTTTCTACTTTAACTCGGAGCATGTCATCACAAATGAGCATTGATGAGCTAAGACTATGCGAAGACATTTCATTTCTTATAATTTTGTAACTTAAATTTTCATTACGGTAATTTTTAATTATATGTAGTTTCAATTTTCAAAGCGAAGTTCATTACAAATTGAAAAATGTCTTCGCTTAGTCTTAGCTCATCAATGCTCATTTGTGATGACATGCTCCGAGTTAAAGTAGGAAAACATCGTTCAACTAGATCTACATTGCCGCCAAACAGAAATTTTGCGGTTAGAATGAGGATGCTCTCAATCCAAATAGACTATAAGTCTGTGTGATAAAGAGG